>WEIT01019057.1:1090-13279 GCA_013389985.1 Dryoscopus gambensis | reverse complement strand
TCTAAGTCTTTATTATGTTTTTATATGATGGCATAGAACAATAAATGTGACTGTGCTGTCTGAAAAATCAGCTATGGTTCTTTCATTAGTTTATGAACACTATATTAAAAGAGAGTAAAATCTAGTAGAAACAAAAAGAATCCCATCTATCCTATGATTTTAAAGACAGTGAATTATTTTTTAACTAAAAGTTTATAAAAGGGGAAAAACTAATTTNTCAAGCACCATAAAAATTAATACAGTTTCTCTGTAATTGTATTCTTCATATACACCAATTTCCTGACCAAAAATATGTTCACTGCAGTTTACTGAAGTTTGTTGTGAGATAATATTTTAAATATGGAGTATTTCTCAACAATCAATGATATTTCCAAATATAATTCCAGGAGTTTCTTGAGAAGTTTAAATGCACTCTTTTCAGCGTATTTAGCAACACTCTTAACATCTCTTGTGATCTTTCTGAAGCAAATAAGCAACATATTTTCCACTTATTCTAATGGCACTCTGCCTGAGTCCTTCAAACAACTTTGAAAATCTAAACCTTTGTAGTTGATGTTTTATTTTCTGGAAAGTGTTTATTGCTGAAGAAGTCTTGTGAATAACTGATGTTGTTGAAAAATGCTTGAGAAATATCAATATACAGCATTTTGCCTTTTCAGAGATTAAATCCAAAATGTCTTTAAAAACTTCAAGAGTCATTTTGATTACTTGCAGTACACTGCATTTGAAGTGACAGCTGATTCAATTCTTGACAGACTAAAATGAGAATTGTAACTTATGCGTACCATGTCTTCACATATAAAGGACAACATTTTTATCAGAAATTTACATTTTAATATGTAAAGTGCCATGTAAATAATGTTCTGTTTTGATCTTTGGGACTGATTGTTGGCTGTGACTATCTGTGGGCTTTGCCACCAGCAAAGGTAGATTCCCATTCTAAATTATGATTTTTTCCCTTCAATGGACTACTTACAGAACTGCATTCTCCAAACAGTTATTCCCAAAATATCTGGATTATGAAGCAACTCCAGCAATGCAGACAGGAAAATCTGGCTATATGTCATGTCCGGTTCAGGCATGGTGCAAACTGCCTTATTGCAGTACCAGCCTGGGGTTCTGTAGTTAGGTTATTAGCAATTATTATCTACATGTGTTGGTAAGAGAACTGTGACTCAAAGGTTGTAACATTTACTCAAGTTCAAAACACTGGATATATTAAAACATTGGTATTACTGAACACACTGGTAATTTTTCAAACTGCCATACACTTATTTGAAAGAAGTTTAATAAGGTAGTTACACATTGTCTTTACTGACGGAGAAAGAGAGTGATCAACCATAGCATTATAACTTCAGCCAAATCTTTGAGACTCAAAATTACAGGTCACAGCAAAAAGGTTGCAACATTTATTGCTTTTCAGGATTTCTTGAAATATTCTCATTTAAAATACAGAAGAGGCATTTTTACACATATTTAACTGAAAGGAAACTTTATTCCAATTTACCTTTAAAAATAATTTGAAAATATATGTAGCCTATCTTTTCTCTTTAATGGGAAAGTTCATTTTGGCAATAAATTAAATACGTTTACACCAATATCTTACATTGTATATTTTTTAAGGAGTGATTCTTGCTACTTATTGTAAAAATATTGACTCTCAGTCAAATAATTTTTGCCCTTTCCCATTCAGTGTAGCATTGTAGAACTACTGTAACCCTTGTAGCTCTTTTAAAGAAGTCTGTCTGCAAAATTTTTGTGGTGTCTTTCAAAAACAAAGTTCTGGCAAGCAAATCCTAAAGATACTTTACAAAGTAAATGAAATTTTAAAAAATTTTCTCATTAAATTCTGGCAGCCGAGGAAGGAAGAAGAGACACATCTGTCATCCCAGAGGCAAATTTACTTTTCCTAGACTTATCCTGTATCTTGACAAGGCCCATCAGCTCAAACAACTTGACACAATCTCCTTACTACAGGGTCAGCCACTGTCAAGGAGGGAAAATTTCTCCTTAGGGGAGTTAAAACTCTAGAAATCTCTTTAATCAGTTCTGCTGAGGAGGAAGCTTGGACTCTGTGGCAACTGCAAATGCCCTTATTTCTTGAACAAGGCTATTCATGTAAGGCAGGGTGATATCCACATGTCGTGCACTGAGTTCATAGAGGGGGAAAATGAATTCTTTGAAGAGAAGAGACAAAGATTTTGTGAACAAAGTCCTGTAAACAAATGTCCGTGCCCACACGTTTAGCAGCCCTCACATGATCTGTCACTGGCTGAAGTCAATTGAAATGTTTAGTCTGCAGCTGTTGGGAATATAAGCAGGATCATGCATGATTGCGAAAGTGTTTCAACTGACATCCACTAAAGATGGAATATGTTACCACAACCCACAAGCCCACAGCAGGATTTCAGGTGTTTAGAAACATCTTGCTTTGTCAGAGCAGCACCTACTACGAAGAGTTACTACCTAAAAGGCATTAGCTGTAGGATTAAAATTGCATGTTAAAGACTCTGTTTCCACATGCAGTCCTACTTGTGTCAGTGAATTTTTAATGAATAATTAAGTGGAGGAACAAATTATTGGTTTTCCATCCAAAACAATTCTGTAATTGAGTGTGAAGTGGAACAAAACTATTTTATTAGCATATTTAATTAGAATTTAGAATTCTAATTATTTAATTAGAATAATTGTTATAATAATTCCTTTCCTTCAAAAGGTCAGCTTTTTCACTAGAACTCTATGGCCTTGAAGTTAAAAAATGAGAATAAGGGTTTTCTTGGACTCGATGCTCAGTTTATTCATTCTTTTTATTAATTCAGGACAAATTCACTTTGACAGCTGCTCACACACAAAACAACACTTGTAGTACTAAGTAAATGATGTGAAGAACCATGAAATATGCATTGACTTAGGCGCTGACTGAGTGAGGACCTTTCCAAAACAGTACACAAATGACTTGAAAAAATTTATTTAAACTTTAAAAAAAATATATAATAAATGCCAACTTTTAATTGCTGTGGATAGACAGGAGCACTAATTTATATGCAGAAAGGAACCTAGAAGCTTTGAGCAAAATTGTGTATTATTAAGATTAGTGCTATTATAATTAAAATCTTTTCCAAAAGGATTTTTAGTTTACTCAAAGATATCTAAACATATCATAGGCTTTTTCCCTTAAAAAGAGTGGAACATAGGGAGTGTCTCTGTTTCCTGCTTGCTAAGCCATAGAGAATCTAAAAATGTTGCATGTTAAAAGAGGCACTTACCAGACTCAAAGAGGTTCTCTTTCCCTGAGCATGCCAATCACCAAGTCTGTTTATCGAAAGTTTCACTGAAAGACTATAATTTCACCTTTAGGCCTCAGAGAACTTCTTTAAATGGTTTTTCTATCCATTTTCTGGACAGACTGGATGCTTAAAATGATCATAGTGCATTGATTTAATTACCTTTTTTTTTTTTTTCTCCCGAAAAATCCCGAAGCTACTTACTCAAATCTTTCAGAATAATTGCATTACTGGAGTGGGAAGGAGGGTGGCATGAAACCAAGGCTCCTGCTTCTCAAAATTATTTCAAGATTTAATTCAGTTTAACTACAACATTTTTTTGTTTACACAGACACATCCTGACTGAAACTTGTTTAGTAATACATGGAATATTGCCTTGTGGTGGGTTGTCCCTGACTGGGTGCCAGGTACCCACCAAAGCTGTTTTATCATCATCAACTGGATAGGGGAAAGAAAATATAAGAAAAGGTTCATGAGCTGAGGTAAAGCCTGGGAGACATCACTCACCAGTTTCCATTACATCTATGCAAAACAGACTCAACTTGGCAAAATAATTGAATTTATTACCAAGGAAAATTACAGCAGGATAACAGGAAGTAAAGCAAATCTTAAAACCACTTTCTCCCCACTCTTCCCTCTTCGGGATCTACCTCCTGCCCCAAGCACAGGAAGATGGGAATGGAGGTTACTGTCAGTCCATCACTTGATCTTTCTGACACTGCTTCCTCCTCAGGGAGAGGAGTCCTTCCCCTGATGCAGCGTGGGTTTCCTGTCACAGGAGACAGNGAAGCTTGGACTCTGTGGCAACTGCAAATGCCCTTATTTCTTGAACAAGGCTATTCATGTAAGGCAGGGTGATATCCACATGTCGTGCACTGAGTTCATAGAGGGGGAAAATGAATTCTTTGAAGAGAAGAGACAAAGATTTTGTGAACAAAGTCCTGTAAACAAATGTCCGTGCCCACACGTTTAGCAGCCCTCACATGATCTGTCACTGGCTGAAGTCAATTGAAATGTTTAGTCTGCAGCTGTTGGGAATATAAGCAGGATCATGCATGATTGCGAAAGTGTTTCAACTGACATCCACTAAAGATGGAATATGTTACCACAACCCACAAGCCCACAGCAGGATTTCAGGTGTTTAGAAACATCTTGCTTTGTCAGAGCAGCACCTACTACGAAGAGTTACTACCTAAAAGGCATTAGCTGTAGGATTAAAATTGCATGTTAAAGACTCTGTTTCCACATGCAGTCCTACTTGTGTCAGTGAATTTTTAATGAATAATTAAGTGGAGGAACAAATTATTGGTTTTCCATCCAAAACAATTCTGTAATTGAGTGTGAAGTGGAACAAAACGATTTTATTAGCATATTTAATTAGAATTTAGAATTCTAATTATTTAATTAGAATAATTGTTATAATAATTCCTTTCCTTCAAAAGGTCAGCTTTTTCACTAGAACTCTATGGCCTTGAAGTTAAAAAATGAGAATAAGGGTTTTCTTGGACTCGATGCTCAGTTTATTCATTCTTTTTATTAATTCAGGACAAATTCACTTTGACAGCTGCTCACACACAAAACAACACTTGTAGTACTAAGTAAATGATGTGAAGAACCATGAAATATGCATTGACTTAGGCGCTGACTGAGTGAGGACCTTTCCAAAACAGTACACAAATGACTTGAAAAAATTTATTTAAACTTTAAAAAAAATATATAATAAATGCCAACTTTTAATTGCTGTGGATAGACAGGAGCACTAATTTATATGCAGAAAGGAACCTAGAAGCTTTGAGCAAAATTGTGTATTATTAAGATTAGTGCTATTATAATTAAAATCTTTTCCAAAAGGATTTTTAGTTTACTCAAAGATATCTAAACATATCATAGGCTTTTTCCCTTAAAAAGAGTGGAACATAGGGAGTGTCTCTGTTTCCTGCTTGCTAAGCCATAGAGAATCTAAAAATGTTGCATGTTAAAAGAGGCACTTACCAGACTCAAAGAGGTTCTCTTTCCCTGAGCATGCCAATCACCAAGTCTGTTTATCGAAAGTTTCACTGAAAGACTATAATTTCACCTTTAGGCCTCAGAGAACTTCTTTAAATGGTTTTTCTATCCATTTTCTGGACAGACTGGATGCTTAAAATGATCATAGTGCATTGATTTAATTACCTTTTTTTTTTTTTTCTCCCGAAAAATCCCGAAGCTACTTACTCAAATCTTTCAGAATAATTGCATTACTGGAGTGGGAAGGAGGGTGGCATGAAACCAAGGCTCCTGCTTCTCAAAATTATTTCAAGATTTAATTCAGTTTAACTACAACATTTTTTTGTTTACACAGACACATCCTGACTGAAACTTGTTTAGTAATACATGGAATATTGCCTTGTGGTGGGTTGTCCCTGACTGGGTGCCAGGTACCCACCAAAGCTGTTTTATCATCATCAACTGGATAGGGGAAAGAAAATATAAGAAAAGGTTCATGAGCTGAGGTAAAGCCTGGGAGACATCACTCACCAGTTTCCATTACATCTATGCAAAACAGACTCAACTTGGCAAAATAATTGAATTTATTACCAAGGAAAATTACAGCAGGATAACAGGAAGTAAAGCAAATCTTAAAACCACTTTCTCCCCACTCTTCCCTCTTCGGGATCTACCTCCTGCCCCAAGCACAGGAAGATGGGAATGGAGGTTACTGTCAGTCCATCACTTGATCTTTCTGACACTGCTTCCTCCTCAGGGAGAGGAGTCCTTCCCCTGATGCAGCGTGGGTTTCCTGTCACAGGAGACAGTTCTCCACAAACTTCTTCAACATGAGTCCTTCCCACGGACTAAAGTCATTAACTGCTCCAGTGTGTGTCGCTTTCATGGAGTGCAGTCCTTCAGGAGCAGACTGCTCCAGTGGAAGTCCTCTGCAGAGTCACAAGCCTTGCCAGCAAACCTGCTCCAGCACGGGCTCCTCTCTCCATGGGTCCAGAAGTCCTGCCTCTCTCCATGGATCAAGAGGCTCCTCTCTCCACAAGTCCAGTGTGGACTTCCCATGAGGTCCCAGCCTTCTTGCAGGCATCCACTTGCTCTGGTGTTGGGTCCTCCAGGGGTTGCCGGTGGATCTCTGGTCCCCCATGCACCTCCATGGGCTGCAGGGGCACAGCTGCCTTACCATGGTCCGCACCATGGGCTGCAGGGGAATCACAGCTCTGGTGCCTGGAGCACCTCCTCCCTCCCCACCTTCCTTCACTGACTTTGGTGTCTGCAGGACAGTTTCTCTCACATATTCTCTCTCCTCTCTTCTCTGGCCACAAACACTTCTGTAAAATAACTTTTTACCTTCTTAAATATGTTAGCACAGAAGCACACCTCCAATTAGCTCAGCCTTGGCCAGCAGTGGGTCCATCTAGCTGGTTTGCATTGGCTCTGTGATGTATGGGAAGCTTCCAGCAGCTTCTCAGAGAAGCCACTCCTATAGTTTCCCTGCTAGCAGAACCTTGCCACTCAAACCCAAAACACACCTATAGTTTAGCTGTGTCCCAGGGCAGCCAAGGCTGCCTGCCAAGGCTCTTGTATGAGGCTTACAGATACTAAATTGAAGAGAGGGTAAATTGAAGAGAAAAAGAACATAGACCTGTTTTTCACTATCAGGGATAAGAATTAATATGTAGTTTTTTTTAAATGTATCTTAAGCTAATATATCAAGATAAACTGAAATTAAAATAAAATTCAAAATAAATGTTTCTGGAAGCAGAATTTATGCTCCAAAGTAGCTTTGGATGAATCTCTAGCTGCAAAGGCCTAATTACAAGGACTACGGATTCTTTGACCTGTGCATGCATTTTACAATCAATCAGAATTGGTGCTGGAAAAAAAGTATGACAGGCATCCTCTAGTTGCTGTACTTTTCTTGGCTACCAGGTTACTGGATGAATGCAAGTTAGCTCCTGCATGAAACCAGCCTTCTACTGCAAAACAACAACTGGATCATATCAAGGCATATGTTTTAATACTTTTCTTTGAGAAAAAAAAAAGAATAGGATATTCAGTATTTTAAAGAAATATTGAGTGCAAAATGAACATGGGAAAAGCCAAAAAAATAACATGTTTTCTCTCCTACAACATCTATCAATTTTTACAATAATCTTTTCTCCAGAGTTCCTTGTCCTGCATGAGCAAATGTACATAGTCATGAAACAGGAGCCTCGTGGGGAAAACAAACCATAATCACATTGACACTGACAATGTATATGGAGGACAGATATGCTCCAGGCAACCTGGAGCACACACAGGTACAAGATTTCCAGGTGGATTCTTGGTTAATGCTCGGAGCCCTTTGCCATGCTGAAAAACTCAAACCGAGCTCCTCGTTTGCCTTGACTAGAATGCCTGGATTTGGTCTAGGTAGCTCTCTGAGAAGTTCTGCTTTGTACTGAAGTGCAGAAATGCCTGCACTAGACATTCAAGAGACACGTTAGTAAAAACATAATTTTGGCACTCCCTGATTCATTAATGCTAAAGCTGCACAGTGGCTACGTTTAACAGAAATACAGCTACTTGTCATTCAAAAGCATGACTGCACCTTGTTTGGGCTTATCAAAGCAAGCTTTACATCACTGTGATTGAATATGGCATGAAGGCAATAATAGAAGAATGTACTTCAGCAAAAGCTAACTTCTAAATATGTTTTTGACTTTTGGACCAAGTTTTCTATGCCACCACTCGCTGTACATCCACAGATTGTTTGTTACTGGCTTTAGAGAAAGCTGGTTCAAACAAAGGCATTGTCAGCCCAAACTTTTAAGGTATATTCTGAATTTTATGACTGAAAGAAAAAAAGGTTTCACAACCTATCATTAAAAAAAAAATCTGAGATGAAAAATTTTATCAGATGGTCCTTGAGCTGCAGTGTCAGATCTTAATAGGTATTTTATGTCATCTGAAAACTCCTAAACATGATACCAATGTGAGAAGAATGCAGTTTTGCAGAGTTTTAGGAAAATGTTCAAGGGTACATCTCATTGCATTCCAGTTTTAGACTTTATCAAAGGTGAGAGCTAAGTTTTAATAGTGATCGGCAGCTTTTTTTCATGTAGTTATATGTGGAATGCATTTGTAGGGATTCCTCCCTGCAGTAAAATTTATCACCCATGTGCTACTGGTACTCAACACATACTCAGATAATACAAATGTGAGAGCTGAGTTTGCTGTTTTCAAAATCAATGGCAAAGACAACTGGTGACAAACAAAAGAAATGGCCAGCCCACCAGCCCACCATCCCTCCTGCCTTGAATGGTGTTAATCTCAGAAATATGGAAACATTTTGTAGTTTCATAATGAAAGAAATGAGCGTTTTATGCTTCTGCCTTTGGTTAGCAGAATCACCCATTTCATGTCTGTAGCGTGACCTGGTAATTACCTTAAAAGTTTCCGATTGTGATCTAAAACATTTATGGATGGCAAGTTTTAAAAATTAAATCTACGGCAAATGCCACACATTGGAAAGGCAAAACCAGCTAAATTTAAATCACATTTGTTCAGATGTTTCTGCTGATGTGTGGTGTGTAATGAACCCCACAAATCTGTGTGAAGAGGGTTATTTCTTATATGCAGAAAGCAACATGGGTCTATATCCACACCTCAGTTATCATAGTAAACAGCATTAATTAAAAGGTATTTTTTCCTTCCACTTGTCTTTATTCAGACAATATGTCTACTCATCTCAATGGGAGATGAGTCCCAAGTCCCAAACTCAGTACACAGATCTGAGGAGAAAGATTTGGATTTAGCTCCAGATCCAAAACAGACTTCCTGTGTGATCTTAAGCAAGCTATTTAGTCTTTCTTCAATCACTGTTATTATGCCTGTTTCATGAATATATTCATTTTTTGATCTATAAGTAAGGATAACACCACTCTTCTTTGTCCCCTGTTGCAATACTTACATTAAAAATTGCAAGGTGTATGGTAATGGAGTCAACACCTATAGAAACATTTCTTTAAGGTTCCTTGATTTTATACTGCATAAGAATAGGATTAAAACTGGGAAAGATGATAACTAATTTTAAGACTGAGCTCTTATACATATATATAAGTTATCTATAATAACAGAAGCTATATAGTAGCACACATAAATTTACACGACTTTACAAACACTGGTTATTGCCCATATCCTTTTGAAAATTAAAAGCTATAGCTGATTCAGATGTCTGTGAAATAAACAGAAGGAATTTCAGAATGGCATTGCTCCAGTTAGGGTGCTAAAACCATCTAAACCCTGAGCAAACCATTCTTGAATCCTTATTATCAGTGAAAGGAAAGTGTTTAAAGAGCAAGAAGTGTGGTCCTAATGTAGATGTTTAAGACAGGACAGATGAATTTCCCAGTAGGAGGTTGATTTCCTTCAACTTATATGTCTAATTTTTGGACATATAAAACCAGGTAAGATTAACCGACTCCTGCAGGTCTTCAGTGCTATTATCTATTTGTGTTCAAAGGCCCCAGTCAGGATATACACCCATGAGTATGTGTGTTACATTTCCCTGGGGAATGGTATAATCCTCCCGAGAGACCCCCACAAGCTGTAACTATGTTAGCCTAACCCTTCCTTCCTTTCTGTATCCCATTGGCCCGGGGCCAAGAACCCACACCTACCAAACCCCAGACAAAACCCGGCTCCGCCATTGTTCTTCCTCTTTTTCCTCCTTCATCCCTGAGAATAAACATAAGGAAACTGAGCCTCTGTGAATCTCTCGCCTGGTTTCTGAAACATCTCCCCTCTGCAGCCCCCCAAGACTGGGCTGGCCTGACGAGTTGGGGGCTCCCAGGGGGGAGAGAGTTTCATATGTGCAAAACTCACAGAAGCTTAAAAAATATTCAGATTTTTTTTTTCTGTTTTACTCAGCCACAGTTGCAAACCAGGTTGGCAAATGCACAAGGAGCCAGATGAATTGCACAACGATTGAAGTCCTTTTCTTTCAGCTGTTACACTGCATGATCTTTGCAGAGATATCTTAGCTCTTTAGAAATAACAGACCAGAAGCAGTTTCAAAAAACAATAGGTGTGTCAGTTTTCTGGCTTTGCCCCTATGTTGTACATAGTTTGGCACATCTCTAATCTAAAAATCTTTCTAAAGTATCTATTCAACTTTTCTTCTACACTGATGTGTGTAATGGAAAAAGAATTGGAAGGCAAGAAAAAACAGTCACTTGGCTATTTAGTACAAGGATGTCAACAAATTAAAGAAATTCTTTAGTGACATTACACAGTTTATTAATTGACATGTGTCTTGAAAGCCAATGATCTCTGAATACCTTTGAAGTAATAACTCCACCCTGAGCAGTTGATCAAATCTCTTCCTGAGATCACCTGAGCTAGCACTCATCAGGTTCCAATTGTGGCAAAATTAGACTGTAACTCATCTATCAGATATTTTTTTCCTATGGGAAACAGTTTATGTCAAGTTACCTATGGACATCAAAACATCAGATAACAAAGGTATGGCATTACATTTAATCTCAGATTCTTTTTTTTTTTTTTTTTTTAATGTACATAATGTTGTTTAAGAAATCAATTTCTGCTGATTTACATCAGGTCATTTGCAATGTTGGCCTGAAACTATTGCTTAGTTGTCTGAGCTATGGTGTTTATGATGACATTTTCAATTTGTTTTACTGACATAGGAGACACATATGGGTTTTTTAATATTATCATGGGCCAGAACTATGAGCAAGAAGGTGAAAAGGAGAAAGACAAGAGAAATGAAAAGATACATTATTTTTCAAGTAAAAAGAGATTGTTGAAACTTAGAAAAAGATTTTTTTTTAGGAAGTAATGATGAAGGATTCCAGAGGTAGATTTACACTTGATTTTTCATCATGCTATGACTTAGCTGTCTTGCATCTTCAATTGAAAAAACAAAGATATAAGTATATCCATTCACAATCATGTTTATTATAACTACCATGGGGGATTGAGGTCATTTATACTTGGAATTTGCATAAGGACTCAAGGGTATCTGCCAACAGAAAAATATTGAATTAACCAGAGAATGCCAACACACATATTTATCCACTTTTGCCTATACTGATTAACAAGAGTCAATTTATAACCACCTTCACACACTATTTTTAGAAACATTCTTCCACTGATTCACCATCTGCATGAGTTTTTAAAAAATTTTTCTCCCTTTTGTAAATATTTTTGAGACATATTTAGAGTGATAAGAGCTTAAGAAACTCTGCTTGGAATCCCTAATCATCCCCCACTCCTTCTAAGGCAGTCTAGATATCTAAATCAGGGCAAACATAATTAATGTGCATGTGGATTTTAGCAATAAGAAGGGAAAGAGAAAGCTGCTGAATTAATTGAAACAAATAAATCTTTGTGAGACCTGTCTCAGGAAAAGCCTGACTCAGCATGTAGTACTTTGTGTTGGGCATAAACAGGACATTATGCAAGATAGGAGAAAGGGATTTTTTTTTAATGTATACATAACATATATATAAATGAAGGAGGTTTGGTTTCATGTTGTCCTCTAACACAAGACTTTCCTAATATTTTCTGTCTTTATTCTGTAAGGTGTTCTACCGGAATACTTGAAGCACATAAGTCTCCAGGCAGATATTTATTATTTCTTGCACAAGCAGATGCTGAATGCAGTGTTTTAACTTTGTGGATCAGGTTTCTTTGCTACAGTTCTTTTGTATCCACATAGGTATTGCATTCCTAAAGACAAAGAGTATTCTGTCCTATGCTTGCATTCAGAAACTGTCACGGGATGACCTTCATCTTTACACATAATTTTGGGAGAAAGTTCCATAAGCGAAGTATGTTCCAACTGTTCTCAAATTTAAAAACAGTTGGATTCCATCCCTTATTTGAACATGTAAACCAAGCTAGAGCAAAATTCATC
>WEIT01019050.1:0-17645 GCA_013389985.1 Dryoscopus gambensis | reverse complement strand
CCAAGCTGTGCTGACCCATGACATATGGTTAAATAGAATTAGAGAATGGTTTGGGTTGGAAGGGACCTTAAATACCACCTAGCTCCAACCCCTGGCTGTGGGCAGGGAACCTTCCACTAGGCCATATTGCCCCATGCAATCTGACTGTGAACATTTCCAGGGATAGGGCATCCACAACTTCTCTGGACAACCTTTTTCAGTGCTTCACCAACTTTACATTAAATAATTTCTTCCTAATATCCAACCTAAATCTACCTTCTTTCAGCCTAAGGCTGTTTCCCTTGTGCTGTCACTAAATGCCCTTATGAAAAGTCCCTCTCCAGCTCTTTTGTCACCTGCTTTATGTACTGGAAGGCTGCCAGAAAATGTGAACTGCAATGTTGCACAGTAATTTTGAAAGTCTTTCAAATTCAATTTTTTTCTTTTACTTTAAGATGAGACCGTCATGGCCCTTTCTACACACATGATATGTAGACAAGGCAGACCTCGTTTCAGTTCTCTGATCTAATTTATTCAGAGAAAGATAAGTAACACAAGTACCTCATCTTCAGGGAAGCATCACACCTGTTAGATTATGGGATAAATATTGTTAATATCTGACACTTTATCCTGCCAAAGGTCTTGTATATTGGCTAAATCTGATTATACTGTGGCATGATAGGGACATATTCCAGAATCAATACTATTGTGTAGATTACTTGCCAAATTTTATGAAGCTTGACATCAAACATATCAATTTTTTCTCCCACAGATCATTTCAATGTTTTAACAGTGTTTAATCTAATGTTTTATTATTGTCTGGCTTGTATATTTAAAATTTAATTTTTATTCTGATCTATATTTTTAATTGCATAACCTTGTAATTGTATACTACCTGAAATTTTTTGTTTCCTGTCCCAATAAGGTAGTTGATTAGAAGGATCCTTAATTTCTTTGAAATTTGAGACTTTCATTCTGTCAAGCAAAATAGAATAATAAAATGTAGTTCTAATAATTTATTTAGATTAAATAGTACTAAAGATTTCCCATAAATTTCTGTGCTGGCTGCAAGGAAACTAGCTTTTGACTGAACTTTTTATGAACAGAATGGAGAGATAATTGTTTAAAACATAGAACTATAACAGCCAGCTGACAGAGCACAAAGCCTTTTAACATAAGAAAGAAATTCCAGACAGAGGAATGGGCCCTTATTCGTAGTGTAAGAGATTCACTGGTGAACCTTGATACAGCTATCAGGATATAGGTATCTGACTCTGGCTCAGGATGGAGCCATAAACTGTCATCCACTGAGCAGTGCTGAATCAGCTCTCTCTTGTGAAATGAGACAATAGCAAGAAATAGATTCCAGCCTTTTATTCATTGGGAAAGATTTAAACTTCTTTTTTTACTTTGGGAGCAGAAGAACTTCTATCTATCACCTCTGACAGAGCTGCCCTGAACAGTGTAGCAAAAGCATTCAAAATGAAGCTATCTCAATTTGTGCTGCTAAAGATGTTCCAGCTGCCATATGATATTCCCTTATTGCGGGAAGAATAATGAAAGAATTTCTTGTTTAGACAGTGGAGAGGAGTTCCACTGTCACAGAGGAGTCCCTATGGAGAGGGAGGAGTACAAGGAAAAATTCAGTTCTGGTCGATCTTATAACAATTTTAATTATAATATCTTTTATCTTCCTGCTTTACGTTAGGCTGGCACTGTACCTGTCTGAGAGGCAAACTTGAATTCTTCCAGCTCAGGCTCCACAGACAGGGAATGCCTCTCTGGGGCATCCTTATGGGCCTGCGATGTCAGTGAATTATTTCACTGCTCTGGTTCACAGTGAGGGTTGCTGAGTTCATATCTGCTGCCTCAAACTCAGGCACTAGGGTAACATCTAATAGAAACTACATTCACCCAGAGTCTAAGTCTGGGCAAATACTGACCTGGGATTATGAGGTTTATTTTTTATACTAAGTGTCCACAAACTACTATGAAATAAACCCTAAAGTACTCCACATTCCTTCCTCTTTTTGAGAATGAACCAAAAATTACAATCGTAAGAAGGTATGCACTGTGCATGCTGGAATAAACAAAGCGAAGCAACTGCTTTTAAATGCAAAAATTCCAGCTCCTTGCAATGTATTGCACAGATCAAAAATCAATACTGAGAAACAGACTCAGCAAAAACAAATTAACTCAGCAAGTGACTTGGACTTGCTCTGAAAAACTTTTATTCTGCTATTTTTAACCCTTTAAGATATCAGATCAGTGCTACATAAAGGAGGAGGTGCAGTCATGATTTGTTTGTTTAGATATTTCAACACAATTTGATAGCACAGCTTTCAAGGTGAGTTTCAACAGAAGTACATTCTGATGATGAAAGATGCTCTTTGTTCAAAGATAGATTAAAGAATATATGTACTTTTAGGACTTTTTTCAAATGGTAAAGGAAAGTCACATTTGATCATTTAGGTATGACTATATTTTTGGTATATAAATATGAAATTTAAATTATTTGTATATTTTATCTACTTTTTCTTCTTTCTCTTTCTCTCTCTTTTTTTTTTCCCTCTGAAGTAGTTATGATGCTTTTGTTCTGCAATTTACTAAATGATGGCTGCATGCCAAACAGATTTAGGAGTGATCAAACCAATATATCGTAATGCAATTTTCTAAGACTGACTGATTCAAATAGACTGCTAACTAAGACTGCCAAAAAACAATGAATGTTCAAGATTACTCAGAATGTTAATGTAAATTTTGCTGTCTACCCCTTTAGCATTAATTAAAATTAGAACCGACTCATTCATCCTCTTTATCATTACAGCTTAAACAGCTTCTGACTGACACCTCAGCTGACCTATTTTCCTTCAGAATTTTTACACGTATGCCAGCCTGCCTGGCCACAAATGTAGATGTAATTTTTATTCACATTATTTGTGAGTCTAAATAGTGTTGGGGGATAGAAGGAACTGAAAATTCCCTCTACTTTCAAGGACACCTTTTTCCTTCCTTCATTCCTTATGCACTGGAGAACTTTATCCTCTTTAAAAAGTAAACATCAGACTACATCACCAAAATGGCTATAGCAGTAATGACAACTGAGGAAAAAAATAATAGTACTAGTTTTAACATTAAAAACTTAAATAGATAATACCATTAACTAAGTGTCATTAAGTGCCCTCTATTACATCAAGATATATTTAGAAGTATATAAACATTACAAAAATATAATTTATTTCCTTTCCAAAATCTTCTCCTCAGCAGAACCACATCACATGATTCATTGATATGCTGGAGGGAAGGGATCATGAGAGGTGGGCCCATACAAATCTCATGAATTTCAACAAGGCCAAGTGCATAGTGTGGTCTGGCACATGGAATGGGAAAATCGCAGACAAAAATGCAGGCTGGGTGGAGATTGGATCGAGAGCAGCCCAGGCAAGAAGGACTTGGGGTGTTGGTGGACAAGGAGCTCAACATGACCCAGCAATGTCCACTTGCAGCCCAGAAAGCCAACTGTGTCCTGGGCTGCATCCAAACCAGTGTAAGGCAGCAGGGCAAGGGAGGGGATTCTGTCCCTCTGCTCTGCCCTTGTGAGACCCCAGCTGGAGTGCTGTGTCCAGCTCTGGGGCCACAACACAAGAAAGATGTGGCACTGTTGGAGCACATCCAAGGGAGAGCCCCAAATATGATCAGAGGGAGGGAGAGCCTCTTCTATGAAGACAAGCTGAGAGAGTTGGGATTGTTCAGCCTGCAGTAGAAAAGGTTCTAGGGAGACTTTATAACACCTTCTGGTATCTACAGGGGGCAACAAGAAATCTGGAGTAGGATTTTTTACAAGAGTATGATAGAACAAAGGGTAATGGATTTAAACTGAAAGAGGGTATATTTACATTATATATTAGGAAGAAATCCTTTAGTGTGGGGGCAGTGAGGCACTGGAACAAGTTGCCCAGAGAAGCTGTAGATGTCCCATCCCTGGAAATGTTCATGGCCAGATTGGATGGGCCTTTGAGCAACGTGGTCTAGTGGAACATGTCCCTGCCTATGGCAGGGGTATTGGAACTAGATGATCTTTAAGCTCCCTTTCAACCCAAACCAGTCTATGATTTTTATGAGTCTATGTACCTGTTATTACTTCTATGATGGAATTCAACCAATCCATTCTAGAGGGATTCCATACACCATTTAATTCCCAATTAATGTCTAGAAATGCAGCTTTGAGTGAGGTTACCTACCAAGAATTTGCTTTTGATTCTGAGGACTTTTCTAGACCAGAACAGATTGCAGCTTCCAGGACTTTCCTAATTCATGCTGTTGATCTATAACCTTAGTAGTGATATCAGACATTACTTTTTATAGAGGAATACACTATGAAAATATGCCATTTTATTCCATTTATTGTGTTGGTGTCTTCTTTTCTTCTTTTCCTTTGAGACAACAGGCCAAGAATTACAAGAATATGTCTTTAGTTCTTGTGTCCCCTCTTTCCCGTTTGTTGTCTCATACCATCTCCCCAAATGCCAGGATAACTCTGTGAAACTATAAATTGTCTGTTCTTTGATACAGCTTTATAACAAAACAAATACTTAATACTTTTGGAAACATCGTAAAAGTTGTACTTAAGATAAGCCATTCGGTCCTTTTACACTGGCCACTGGAAAATAAAAAGTCATTCAGTGATTAGATGGGCTGGGAACAGAGCAGTTGCCACATGAATTAATAGATACTGAAGTATATGACTCCAGAAAAACTAATTTATATTACAAGAATAACATGGCAAGATCTTCACAGATCTTCCTCTCATTTTGTGCAGTCAGATGATTAATGGACTAGGTATGTTTTTCTGTTTGTGTTCTCCCGCATCTGGATTCCCAACACAGAAAAATGCCTCCCTGTTTCACTATCACCACAACATTTATTCATTTTCTAAAATTAGAAGCAAGTAGAAAGAAGAAAAGTATTTATTAATTTAAATTCTTCATATTTTAAAGGGATATTTCTCCCTTTTCATATTCTCTAGTAAAATAAAACTTCATTCTCTAAAATAAAAGAATATGTAGCCAAACACATACATACACATACAAAAAGAGATTGTTTTGGGTTTTCCAGTTTTCTTGTGAGACTGGTTTTTATCTGTAGGTTTTATGCTTCTAAAGCCTCAGTACAAGTGAATGCAGTTAAGTGAAATCTTGAAGCCCATAAGTAACAGCTTGGGAGGAACAACAAAACTGGTATTCACTGAAGTAATGCACATATTCCTTCAATTAGCAACAAGATACTGATCCTTATCAGGGACACTGTCTTTTGTAAAGCTTCTCTGCCTCCTACTCTGTTTTCAGTGCTACAATGAATGCATTTGAAATGAAAGAACCATCAAAATCTAAGCAGCTGTCAGTTTGCAGATTCTCCAGCCTCTGCATATGGGCAGCTACTCTGCCAAGGCCATGCCTAAATGCCAGTTATTACAAGGAGGACATGCATATTGTGTTATATTAGTTGCTACTAATTTTCCCAATTATTTTGGCTAGCACTATTGATTCTTCCATCAAAATGAACAAATTGGATAGGACAAAACACTGGAAGAATCTCTAATTATAAACACCCTCTAAACAACACCTCCATCAGGCATAATCGTGCCCTTATCATGGCTGATATGCATTCAGAATCCCAACTGAGGGAAAAACGTGTCTTTTCCTTACAATCAGTACCTTATTGTCTACTTGCTTACACCAATTTTAAGCTCTGCAAAGACTGGGATCTTTTTTTGTTTCTCACTGTTCAGAACCATAGTTTGAAACTGAAGCTTCCACGGGTAAAAAGCCCTCCCAGAAATTTTCAAGAAGCTAATGATGTGATTGTTGGAGCTGTCCTGTGCAGGGCCAGGAGCTGGAGTTTGGTGATCATTGTGGGTCCCTTCCAACTCTGAATATTCTGTGATTATGTGAATGTCCAAAATCACGGGGAAAAACATGCAGAAAATACGTATTTATGTTATTCCTATGACTGTGGGATAGGACTGTTGACCAGGATACTTTATACTTTTCTTCTCAATCTTTTATTTTTGTAGTGTGCAAGTAAGGTACTTCTGTAAGATCACCTTTCCCTTGAATACCCACTTTTAGCATTGCAATATACAGCTCAAGCATGGCAGCTGCATCTAATGTTTCTTGTTATTTTCTAGATAATATTTGCCTTTTTCCCCTCTGTTTTATTCTAGACATTATGATCATCTACCAGTGTCTTCCAAATAGCATTTTAATAATAGCTTAGTGTTTGAAAATGAATGCAACAGAAATGAGGGTTATACAGCTAAAAGAATGGATCTCTAGATCTAGATGCATAACTAGTACAGAAGGATGTACATCTGTTGTAATTAAATGGAAAAAAAAAAACCAACAAACCACTGAGGAAAAATAATGGTGAAAAATTCAGTTGAAAACCATGTATTCCTCAGGTCTCTTTGTATTAGACAATAATTCTTGATTTTTGAAATGAAAAACCACAATAATCATGATATGGATGAGAATTAAAATACTGATTATATAAATCTTTTTAAAAGGGATATTGAGCATCTAGAGTGACTAGGACTAGTTAAAGGATTATATTTTGCAGGCTTTTACATATATCAACTTGAAAACTGGTGAAATTCATGAAAATTCTTAATTCTTAAAGAGACAAAGATAAACATAGAGACTTCCTTTTTAATTGCATATATGAATCTATGTTACCAGTAATTTTAATTAAATGCAATTCCAGTGTGTCTACATCACTTTCAGGACTGAGTCTAAGGGGAGAATTGTTGTCACATTTCATACAAATACAGGTAATATATTTAGTTTCCTGAAACACATAAAATGGCCTGAGTCTACTTATTTTCTGCCTAAATGCCTCCAAAAGTACTTCCAAGTAGTGATATCCAATGCTTTACTGTTGCAATTGTTATCTGTCCATAGTGGTTCTTACAAGCATACCACAGGATTTTGGCCAATGTTTTAATATGGGGGTGACTATCAATTAAAGTCTAAGAAACTATGACTGGATGGCAAGAGAAACCTTATCAGGCAGGGCTTGACTCCCTACACTTCCCTTCTCACAACTTTTTTTTGGTCAGAAAACAGATTTTCAAAGAGTAAGGTTTAACTAGCTTCTTAACTGAGCTAAAACTAGAATAAGTAGGTAGAATTCCACACTTGTAATACAGTTTCATGATGTTTATGGAGAATGCCATAATCCAAAGGCAGGAGCATTAGAACTACTTAGATACTGAAATTCCAAGTACACATGAAGAGCTGTTAAATTCCAGCAGTGAATTAAGTTTCCTCTGAGTACTTTTCATACATGCACACCGAGTCTCTACGCACAGAGTGCTCCATCATGAAATACCCTATATAAATGTAAATTTATACTAATATCTAGACAGTATCAAAGTTATTCCATAAACTGCAGAGTGGCATTCAAAGTAAGAAATTATTCACTGTATATCAGAGACAGAGCTTCTTGCATATAAGTAGTTTATTTTACATAATACGTGTCATCCAAGGAAGAGTTGGTTTGTATACATAAATACTGACACATATTTGCACATGCCTCAAACAGTGACATGGAAACAGTGGTATATTGGAAATGACTGAAGAAGTAAGCTATCTACCAGCCCCATTCATCTATACATTAAATGCCTTATTGATTTAAAATGAGATGAAGATGCACAATATTATGGAATAGCCTAGCCTTGTTTTGTATGTCTCCAGCTGATTTCCAAGCAGTTAATTCTGGCTGTAAAGGGAAGCAAAACCAACATAAACACTACTTTTTTGATTTGTTAATGCAGAGAAAACTATTTAAACAAACCGTCTGGAACCAACTTTCCTTTGCTTTCAACTCTATTCCTACCGTCCAGATCCACCCCACCCTATTTCAGTCACTTGATGGACTTGAGAAATGTGCCAACTACATCAAATCAGGGGAAAGAAGAGAACACTCTAGAGAGCAGCATTACTTACTGAGGCCTAATCCAAGGCAACCAAACCTGATCCTTCATATCAAAATCTTTTTAAGACTTAACAGGATTTGTACTACATATATCAGGAAGAGGTGAGAAATGAGAGTTATACCCCATTAGACGGCTAGTTGTATGATGACACAACTCACGACCTCATTTCAGCAAGGAACTGCGTTGGGCAGGTCAAGACAAGATCCATGACACAGGTCCGAAACTTTCCCAGCTGTTTTTCTCCCACATCTGTGGATTTAGCCTAGACAAAAGCCCTTTTCCTTTGCGGCACAATGCAAGTCCCGTGTGGCAGACTGAGCTGGGGACATAAAGTATTTGTTGGCCATGTGCAGGCAACAGGCAGTGCTGTCCAGCTGCAACCTGGCTCTCTGTAGGACTGCTAAACAAAGTAACAAATTGCAATAGTTCACCCCCTCTTTTATCTATTGGCTTTAGGGAAAGGCAACTGTGGTATTAAAATGTCAAGATGTTTGTTGTTATTAACAAGGCCAAAAATAGATCTTTTAAGAATGTGAAAAATGAGGGCAGTAGAATTTAATAGGATCTCTGATGACCTTAAAAAAAAAGCCCATTTACAGCTCTTTTGCTGTGTATTACAACAAGCAAAAATAAAGCTAATTTATCTCCAAACCAGCAAATTGCTTTTTAGTAAATGGCCCATAAGGGGGCAATAAAAACATTAAAGAATCTTTGACATGGTAAATAATTAAAGACTGGTCAAAATCTTGATAGAAACTCCCCATTGCCTGCAAATTACAAGAGCTCAAGGGTATTCCTGCAGAAAAGGAAATGTACAGTAACACAGGAAATGGCTCAAGTGCCAGGTCCAACACAACAGCTTTAAATATTAAATATTAACTACCAGTAAGCACCAAAAAAAGGTAACTTTACATCATCATCATCATCATCATATCATCATCATCATCATCATCATCATCATCATCATCTAATTTGGCTCTGTATCATGGGGACTTACACCTCTTAATGGTTCAAGTGATAAATTCAAATAGAAAAACCAACAGTGTAATAATCTAAAAAAGATAGTACATTAGTAGGTCATGTATATGGAAATAACCTCTTAAATTGGCCAATTAAGTCATAAAAGATAAAATTACATATCATAATTAAGTGTTCTATAATCCATTCTCTAACAAATACTGAACATTTCCCCTTTATCTGATTAAATTTTAAAGACAGTGGACCCATACATAAATATTTTTTTTCTACTAAGTTGCAATAACTCCTGACCAAAAGTGATTAAGATTCCCAAAGCCCTATAATGATTTTCACTAAAACCACTTCTGTTTTTCATAACTCAAGACCTGTGGTGCTCCAGCTTAGTCAAATAAAATCTCTCTCCCTGCTGCAAAAGCAAATTCAAGTACCAAGTCCTTCATATAAAATGTCCCCTACTCATTTTTATTGGGGATAAACAAGATTTTAAGGGACTAAAACCCCCAAATCGATGAAAATGATGCCATTAAAAAGAAGGTAAAATGCATTAGGGAAGAACAGCAACAGATTTTCGAAATGTCACTTACCCTACACTGTAAATGCAAAATAAGATTTTAAGTTATTCAAAAAGTCAAATAAACAGAGAAGAATCAGATCTATTGGGTTCACCTACAACAAAATTAAACCTCAAAACCTTATTGCTCCACCCATTCCAGCCAATATTTTTTTCATTTTTTTTCTTTTAACTCTCATTAACTCTTCACTCTCTCATTAACTATTACACTCATGTTATAGCTCTTTACACCCAGAAACAGCTTAATGTAATAATAAATAAAGCCACTAATTAACAGACATTACATTAACCTTAAAACTTGGTAGGAGGAGGGTAATAAACAAGTTGAAACACAAGACATTTGTACTGGATACAAAGAAAAAAAAAAAAACATAAGAATGGTCAAATACTGCAACATGTTTCCCAGAGAGAATGTGGGATTTCTATTCCTGGAATTCTTCAGGACTTTAATGGACATGGTCCAGACCGGGTGTCTTGATATAATTACCGCTGCTTTGAGCTGATGGCTTGACTAATATGATCTCCAGAGGTCCCTTCCAATGTCAATTTTTCTATGATTCTACTATTTTCTTCTGTCTGCATTTTCACTGTCAAGCTTTTTAAAAAATGTAAAAGGAACCAGTGAACCAGAAAAGAACATATGCTGTAATAAGCAGAAAACCAACTTAATGGCAAAATAACTAAACATCTTTGGCACACTTGGTACTGTTAGTTGGTCTAATGGTGTCAATACTCAAATAATCAAACCACAGAAAAATGCATAGGACATACAGTTCAGACTTTGAAAACAGCCTTTCTATGTCCTGTCAGTTCTCTAAGAAGTCACAGCTCTGCAGCATGTGTTTAGCAGTGACCCATGGTAATCACCTAGTGAGGGGAACTTGTTTCTGCAAAACTGTTTTTTGGAGGCAATGAAATGCAGAAGAAAAAAACCTGCATAGAACAGATCTGAATTTTGACCACAAGCCCCTCTCTTTCTGTTTTTCTAAGAAATTGTGCAAGGTCAAGGAGGTAATAAAGACTTTTTTTCAGTCATTGCTGTTTAAAATTGAGAGGCATTCGGTAACATAAGCTTCCGTGTATTCGCTGATTATATTCAGTGGATTTATATGGAGATTTAAAGAAATGTGTCTGCTCAACTTGGGAGAATTCCTTTGGCAATAGATCTAGAAAATGCCAGGGTCTGCAAGATGAAACTTCAGATGGTCTTCTGCTACTGTGTCAAAACATGGGAAAATTTTGATTTACGTTATATGTTTATGTTATGTTTTGAGTTATATTGATTTATGGTTTGTAGTGTACTCTAAGAGAAAAGGACACAGATCAGAAGTGGAACTCAAAGAAAACTTATTATTTATTTATCTAGATTCCTGAGAAAATATTTTTTTCACTATGAAGCACATTCATTTTAGCAGTTCCTTATAGACTATTGAGGGCAGTACAGACTATAGTCTTCTTTTTGTACAGGCACTGTCAAAGAAAGCTTTTAAACCTCCTGTTGTGGGTATTTTAAAGGAAAACCAGGAATTATTAAGTAGAGAGGGGATGAATTAAAAATTCAAGCTGTCCTTTTGACTAGGAATAATGGATTAATTAGAGGCTAAACCATCTGTATTTCTTTGTCAGCAAGAAATTACTGTGTCATGGATTATGACATTGTATAACACCTACCAGAATAGTGACATTGTAATGTCACCATACTCATACTTTCATCTCTTTTTGATGGGTGATCACGTCATTACAAATTATGTGAAACACAACATCACCATAAATCATCCACACAAATCTATGTAACTCGTGGTAACTTTGTGACACTATTTGTTCTGCAAGAACTGTCTTGCTGAGGGTACAATTGGTCCACTTGTCCACGCTGCACTTCGAAGCATGAACGAGATGATTGGGCTGCAACATCCACTAAAATTGAGATAGCTCAATTTTTATTTAAATGTACTATTTGAAATTCTTGCCTGTCTATAAAACATGGAGGAAACATACAAATTTCATTTGAAACTTACCAAAATTAGAAAACACACACAAAATATATACCACAATACCCTTAAAAAGCTAAATCGTATGACACAAATACACACACATAGATACACACTAAAATTATAGCCAAAAATAATTAATGAATGATACTGCATTTTTTTCTTGTAAAAAAGATTGCAGAAAAAAGGCTGAATTTTAAACATTTGTATTCAGTGATTAATGTTTTTTATCTCTGGACACAGATTTTATTTCCCTTCTTTTTCCTTTTCCAAAAAAAACCGGTTCAAACCATCAACATGTATTTTTGCCATCTTTACAGGAAAAGCCAGGAACCATGTAGATCCATGTGTAAATTGAATTCTTTTCTTCTTTCTGAACTCTGCTGAACAAGTAGAAAATAAATGTAAATGAGGAAGGAAAGCAGCCAGAGTTCCTCAGGGTTCCACTGGGAATGTAAGGAACATGTTGCTGGTGATATTTCTGCTGTTGTGTTTAGTGCCAACAAATCTCCAAAGAATTTTCCTTTTTTTCAAAACAGCAAACTGTTGCAAACCTCAGTTAGTGCACTCTGCATAATAGTACTTCTAAATTCATACATGGTTCCTTTTTGCTTTCTCAAGCTAAGCACCTAGAGACCCCAAAGCAAGCCAGGGAAAAATAACCACTGCATACATTAGAAAATTCATAACTAAAAAGCCCGAGTCTGTAGAATTACAAAGCTTTTTACTATTCTACTTGACTGTCAGTACAAGATATTTTACAAGTATTGAAGCCAAGAAGTCAAACAGGTAGACTGATGTAATGTTAATACAGCAGTTTTAAGAGCATGTTTTGTGTAACAATGAGATGATAAGAAAATGTATGAAAAAGAAGACAGAAGAGAAGTGAGAGGAAGAGAAGGGAATGGTAAAATGTTGCTATACTTTATCTACCACACATGTAAATGTCAACTCACAAAATGAAAAAGGTTTTTGCATTTTGCTTGGTGAAGTAAAGCCTCTCTAACTAGCAAACTTAATGCCTAAGATCTGCCATAGGGCAACAGGTCTATTGCATGCACCCCACTGTTAAGGAAAATTCAGACAGACAATTCCTGCTTCTTGGCAAGCTCCCTAGTACCTACATTGATTTTTTTGAAGCCTTGATGTCTTAACCTGCTCCAGTACTGATTAACCAATTCACAGATCAGCTAAGGTTGTAGGGGACTTCCAGAGGTCGTCTAGTTAAACCCCCATACTACAGAAAGGACACAAGGAGCTGTTTGCACAGGATCATGTACACGAATCTGTTGAATAGATCAAAGAAGACTCCACAACGTCTCCACACAACCTGTGCTCAGTCACACTCAAAATAAAATGTGTTTCCTGATGTTTCAGTTTGTACTCACTGTCTCTTCTGTCAGTGGGCACCAGTAAATCAAAGAGCCTGGCTCCGTTCTCTTTGCACCTTCCTTTCAGATTCTTGTGACATTGACCACAGTGGCCTAAGCCTTCTTTTCTCCAGGCTGAACAGAACCAGGTCTCTTAGCCTTTCTTCACTGGAGACATATTTCATGGCCCTTCATTGGACTGCCTTCAGTGTGTCCATGTTTCTCTTGTGCTGTGGAGTCCAGAACTGGACACAGAACTCCAAGTGTGACCTCACTAGGGCTGGCAGAGAAGCTGTGGATGCCTGATCCTTGGAAGTGTTAAAGGCCGGGCTGGGTGGGCCCCTGAACAACCTGGTCTAGTGGGAGATGTCCCTGCCCATGGCAGGGGAGTGGGAATGAGATGATCTTTAAGATCCATTCCAACTCAAACCATTCTATGATTGTATAGTTCTCTGATTTTATCATAATATACGGGTCAAGGAAGAGTATGCTTTTGCTTTTAAGCTCTTCGGTTAATTCCTAAAATCTGCTTGAAGGACTCCATTTCTATAAATATAACCATTTAACAGCTTTTGCTTATTCTGTCCTTGTCACACTGTTGTGCTGCTCACTTTGAGAATTCACACTTACAGAGATGATGTGAAAAGGAATGCAAAAATTAGCTGAATGACAAGAAGAAATAAACCTGGGAAACAAGGTGAAACACCAGTTGGAAACTATACATCTACCAACATCCTATACTCTGCTTTCCCTAAATACTCCCAATAATTGTGAAATAAAAGTGGAAGTGGCAGTGTCTGTTGTAACACACTGGTAAGATAATTTGATTTGCTGCCTTATCAAAGAATAGTGACTTCCATCCTTGATCTGTCCCAAAAGTCTTGTGAAACTGGCTGCAGAAATCTGAGGTGATGTTGTTGTCTTATCTCATAAAACACTGCAAATACCATCATTATTCTTGCATAAGGGAAGGTGGATACAATATCTGAAAAAAAAGTACCGAGAGGAAATATAGAGAAATTCTTTAGCAAATGTCTATCCAACATGTTAATAGTAATTTTAGCTTTGTTAACCATTATCTAAATTCTGTCTGACAGAAATATGCTGAACTAATTCTAATTGGATTCCTTTTTTTTATTAATTTCAAATTAAACATGAGAAATACTTGCATTGTTTCAACTAGAAAAGAAGTGACAGCTGAGGAGAATACTATTTATCTAACCTTGACAGTGAAATAAAATAGAAGTATCACTGCACTAAATATGCATTGTTATGAACTTCCAGATATCAATATTTGTACTAATTTAAGTATTGTGACACTCTTATATTGAAATAGGCAGGAAAACTTCAAAAACTGCTCTGAGGGTTTTAATACTTTCATTACATGAGAAAGTTCATATTTCATAACTAAATTAGCTGATTTTGAGTAATTGTTTCTATATGTCTGATTTTATGTAGAAAAAGACTGTGGGGCTCATGAAAATGAGAGATATGTAAAAGAGTATACAGTGTGAGAGCTACACTGCATTATAAGAATACTACTGAGAATGATTAATAAGACTTTCAGCCTGTATCCTAAAATAATCTCTCAGGAGTGTTACTCTTGTCTTTGTTGATGATACCTGGAGGACAGACTCCTAATTTAATGTGCCTAAATTAAATACCTAGTATAGGAAGTAAAATTATCTCCATTTACTTCCAAAACTTTTAAATAGAAGGATGATATGAAATATAAGTTTACAAAGCAACATATATTTTAGCAGATCTTGATCTTAATTCAAAAGAAAGCACAAACCAATGCTATGGATGTCAAAATAATTTCTGCAGAGGGCTTCTGTTTGGAATATTGATTGATTTGTTTGGTTGTCTACAGTTAAACATAGCAGAAGTACAGTTTTGCAACCTATCTGCAAAACTTTTTTAGAAACGAAATCTCTATGTCTATATATATATATCTTATCTGTATATCTACATATGAGATAATTAGAATTCTGTAGTTGGCTGATTAACTGAGAATATACTGTTCTAAATCTTTCCTTACTGTTCTGAAAACTCTGCATTTGTGCATGATCTAGTTAGGTTTTTACACTTCTATTTATTTTGAATTCAGGCAAGTACCAAACGACTTACTCTCCAGTCATACTCTATGGACTTAATTTCATTAAGGAAAGCTAGTTTGCTGTTAAGACAGCAGGGTGTTGTAAATTTTATTTCAACCATTTGGAATGTGTGATACAATAAAATTAACAGGAAAAAATCTCTCATTCCTGGAGTTGTAAGGTTTACTTGGTGAATGTGCCTTACCAATTGGGGTGGCGGAGCAGGTGGCAGGGTGGGGCAGCAGGAGAGTAAATTAGTCAGAGTTTTAAAAAACTCAGGAAAAGGCATTAGAAATTAGATTTGAGCAGTGATTTGGCACAAGTCTGTTTAATAGAAATCCACGCTAGTGCATTGTATTAAATAGATGGATTTCATTTAATCTTGCCAAAAAAGAACACTAAATTACACACCAGATGACACTAAACTCGCTTTATCACCAACAGAAAGAGAGTGAGTCATTTTTATGAAGTTAATCAGCTCATCCAAGGTATAATGAAGACTCTATTGAAGGACCAGCATCTACGTAACAATAGTTTTTCTTTTCTTTTTTTCTTTTCTTTTTTTCCCTTTTTTTTTTCCCTTTTCTTTCTTTTTTAAAGGGCAAGAGGGTTACCTGAAATTCATATTCCAGCAAATTGAAGATCAAAGCCATGCTGCTATAGATGCTGCTACAAGAACACTCTTGTCTCTACATCATCTCAGAGGAAAATATCCCTGGCTGGCTCTACTCTTTAATTACAGGAATGCTCTTTGGGCCTGATTGAGGGCATACAGAGACCACAACAGTTTTTGTCTCAGTTTATTTGACTAACACATCAAGGAGTTACAAGTCAAAGTTCTCTAACTTGTTTTAGAAGTCCAAATAAAACCATTTCTGAAATTTATTAATCTGTGACATTTGAATGTTTCCTAAGAAGCACATGGAGATATCTTGAAACAGGTTATACCAATATCTCTAAGAAGTCTAAGTAGCACAATGTCTCATTTTCTGAGTCTTAGTACATAATACTTCAACACAGTCCTTGAAATTTACTTTTTCAGTTTGAAGCAAGAATTAGAGCAATATTGACTTGCTGTTAGAAGAATGGGGTGTAGCATGTGAGGGACACACAGAAACAGGTCTACTTGCAAATTGTAAAAGTTGCGTGATGGAGACTTTTTAAAAGCAATTAATACCTAATACGACCGGTGGGCCCTGCATTTTCTTTAAGAACTAAAATGTAAAGCAAATGTGTAGGTCAAGCACAAAAATGGTCAAAAGGCATATGCACATAAATCAATAAATCCCATTAAATCAATCTCTGTGTGCATTTTGGCCTGTTTGACACCATTAAGATGAAGCTGGTAATCTATTAACACCATCAATATTTAATACCCTGAGATTATAAATTAGAGAGAATAATTGTGAACTAATTAATAGCAATCTTTTCCTACTGGCATAATAATATGTTGTAATGCAAAATCTCACTAATAATTTTGCTATATTATTACATCAAGAACATAGGGGCTTGTTTAGTTAGGTAGTGTATGGCCTTGAGGATTAATCATCTCCAAGTGTGTGATTCTTGGAATTCATAATAAAAGCTGGAAAGCAAATTTAACTATTTATCCATTTGCAAATTAAATTTATGACAAAGGAAAACTACTAGTATCACTGCCAGCTGTGAACATGTCTCACTGAACACAAGAACAAAACAAGTTCCACACTAACAAAAAGATCTCTGCAAGGAATAAAATACATTCTCTGGGTTTGACTGCAAGAACTTCTAAAATTATGTCCAAGAAGTTCCCAGAACACAGGCTCTTGAAGACTTGGCAATTATTTTACAGCATTTCAGTAACTTGGGCAGACAACATAATGTGCTGCGGATATGCCTTTGCAACCAGAGCAAAAGAAAGTTTCGAGGCTCTCAACCAGAAGTGAATTCATCAATTGCTAATTTTGTTGTACTGGTTATTCCTAGACAAATTAAGCAAATGCTAGACAAATTAACTTTGAAATTAATTATGACAATATTGTGATCAGAGCCTTGGAAAGCAGTTTTGATGAATTTCTCTGCAGATACATTAATATTCTTTGTGGATTTAGAAATAGGACATAGATCTATTTTTAATCCTTTACTTTTATTTCATGCCAAAAAATCTTCATTAAAGCATGCTGGGACTAGAGCTAGGTTTTTTATTTTACAATTTCTCAGTTCTTAAACATCAAGAAAATACCAAAACCACTGTGATTAATTCTGTCTTTAGTAAGACTCTTTCTTGAGCCAGTCTGATAAATCACTGAAGTCTTTTTATTCTTTATACAGATGAATCACCTGTCTATTTGGTACCTCCAAATATTTTATGAATTTTGAGCTTCTCAGAATATTATTCAGCACTGTTTACACAGTGGAATGAAATAATATAGGAATTCTCCATACCAGCTTTTGTGGAAGGAAAACTGATGGAAATGTGTGAGTAAAAGAGGGAAAGAAGAAATTTATTTAAACGTTCACAAGAACAGATACAATAAAAATGTTCCAGGAAGACGCAGGTTATAAATGGGAAGCCTTTCTAGAAAGGCACGTGCTTTCGCTCTATTTGGAAGATTATTTAGTGTTTTAAAATGAACTTTTTCACTGACATGAGTAATGTAAAAATTAGATTAATTAAGAAAAGTT
>WEIT01019047.1:8225-76316 GCA_013389985.1 Dryoscopus gambensis | reverse complement strand
TGCCCGGTGGGGCACCGGGCGGGACTGTAGCGGGTGGTGCTGGAGCTGCCCCGGGGAGGGGGGAGTGTGGCGGGGTGCGAGGTGCCCCCGGCCCGGGGCAGGAACGGAGGGTTGGGGGTCCCGCGGCCGCGAGGGGCTTCGTGCCACCCGGCGCTCCGAGCGGGGCACGGTCGCGACCTCAGAGCCCGCACAGAAATGTCGTGATCTCTTGCAGCAAGCGGGTACTGGCTACTGTGTGTCTGTGGGAACCGCGGGCTCTTCTCTCGCCTTTCTGGCAAGCTACACGTTCAGAATCTCCGTCACCAAAAATTTGGAAAATGCCTCACATGTGCCAGCGAGCATTCTTCTTTCCTTCTTGGCTTCTGCCTTCAAAAATTAGGAGATTTTAGAGTATCGGTTAGAAAACGTGGAAGCGATTCAGGTTGCAGGTTATCATCCAGTCTTTCTGATTGTCCCTAGACAGCAGAAACGGTGTAATTACAGACTGAAAACAGCCAAATAACGTGAAAAGCATAAACAGACCAACTACTTAAAGAGTCAGAATGAGAACCCGGCAAACAACATTTAGTGCTCTCCTCAAAGAAGTAATCCTAGAGTTATTTACATAGATATGAAAATGACAGAATCAACTAAAGCTTTTGAGATTATTGGAATTATTTAAAATATAATAGCCATGAGAAAATGTTATAGATTTGGCAAGGAAAGGAAAATGACCCTTCTTCAAGCTGAAAACTCTGACTGGGGTAGCCTTTTCTGGATGCTGAAAAACACCTGACAGATTTCTTCATACCACATTTCTTCTTGTGGTAACCTGTGTAATAATTTGTACGTTTAAATTGGAAGGTGTGCGTCACGCCCTACTGAAAGCAGTAGCTTGAAGGCTTTGGTATAGAGCACCACAGTGTTCATATAGCTTACCTATTGATATTATTCTTAGTAATTTAGTTGAAAAGGATAGGCTTCTAGTTTGGTTTAGAGGGAAAGAAAATAATCTGTAGAACGAACTAAATTTGCAAAAGCTTTGCTACTTTCAGAGTATAATTTTCTAGTTTAGTTTCTAAATAGTAAAATTGCTCAGAATTAATTATATGATTGTGGCAGCCCTTACTTGTGCAAGTTGGCTGGGTTTCTGTGGGATTACTTCTGCAGGTAATACTCTGATGTCTCAAGATAGCAGGATCAGGCCCATGGTCGGAGAGTTCCAGTGTGCAGCACTGTGTAGGGTTGTGCCCATTGGCGCTAATGAGATGTTTTGGACTTCGGTAAAAGAAGAATGTTAGTTTAAGTCCAGATCTCTTGCATTTATTCAGCTATTGCTGGCTGGGTCACTGAACCCTGATCTTGCCTTCCCCTGAGGTCTGCTGTAAAATTTGCGCTGGCTTCAGTCCAACCAAAACGAGCTTCTCCCGTGTGCTTGTAGTTTTCAGTCGCCTTAGGGCGGGTTGAAGCTGCTGAATGTCTTGGAGGTCAGGGCCCGAGTGAATGAGGATTGTACCTGCAGCTATCAAGAATCAATGTGTTTTGCCTCAAATGTGAGATTAATTGGAAAAGAAGTATCATTTAATAGGCATATAAGTCCGTGCTCTGGATCCAGTCCTGAGCTAATAAAGTCCATGAGAGCTTTGCCATATATAAATGGAATAGCAAGACTTAAGGGTGCAGGTGTGATTTGTCTTTTCCTTGTGCTTTATGGGTCTGCATTTCAAATATTTTGGGAGGTAGGAAATTCTTCCTGCTCACACTGAAAGAGCATTAGACTAACTAGAGTTACAGAGCAAGTGCATGATATGTCAGCTCAAGAAATATCCTCCCAGCAGGAGAACTGAAATTTATAAAATTCAGCTGTATTCAAAAGGGCTAACTCTAGTGTCTAAAGCCAGAGAAAATGTATTGCTTCATTTCCAAAGCACATTTAGATGTTCAGTTAAATAATAAGGTACTTCTGAGTCTTGTTTTTAAGGATATTTCCTGTCACTTCACTAGGAATATTTATGAGAGTAACACAAGGGATACATGGTTCACTGGCAGGAAGATTTTAAACTTTTTAATGAAGTGGATGATTTAAGCAAGAAGAAATATGGGTAGAAATATTTGTTGTTGCCACTTCAGTTAATCAGAAGGTGAACTAAGGAAGGTACTGCCTCTCAGAGTGGTATACTGCATTTGTGATGACTTAGAGGATTTGCATGTAACTTCTGTCCTTGTTGTCATCTGCATGCCTGGTCTTTGGATCGCACTCATTAGAGAATGCAAATTAAACTAGTGTTCTGTGGCTAGCAAAATAGTACCCCTAATTTTGCTTCATTCAGTAACCTTTGTTCATAAGCTTAGAGAAAACTCTTGTGAAGCAGTTTAGAAACTTAAAATAATGTTAAACAGAACCTTATTTCAAAATGATGATATTTTGAGGCAAGAATAAATTATTTGAGTTCATAGGATGTGTAGCATTTACTTTGGCTTGCTTGGCCAAGCATTTTTAAATTAATATTTTATTTACTAAAAGTAATCTCCAGAAAGTGCAATTTTGATACAGCACTTCCGTACTGGTATGAATCAAATGTTGGTATGTCTACAGAAAGTACAAGCAAAAAGAATATAGGAATTTCTCAGCACTTTCAATAAAGTATTTTTAAAGGGATTACAATCTATGAATACATGCATGAACAAGGTGTATCTTCTGATCTTAAATCCAGTGTGCTGTGGGTGAAGTGGCATTAAATTAAGAGATGTCCTGGTGGATGTAATCTCTGCTTCTAGTTTCAGTCCAGCTCTTTTCATAAGTAATTTCTGTGCTTCCGTCATTCTGGCGCAGTTTGTTAGTCTGGATGTACAGCGGACTTGTGGGTGCATCCCAGAGGGAAAGAGAGTGTGATGTGGTATCGGTTTTACTCACTGCTTCATCAGAGCTCATGGTTCAGATAAACAATTGCTGTGGAACCCACAGTGGAGGAGGATGTCATTAGTTCACACTGCTTAAAGATGCATGATCCTGCTTCGTGGAGATTTCTGTGGGTAACTGGTGCCCGTGTCTGTACGTGTCACTGATGACCTGCACTGCTTATCCCTGTAGACTCATCAGCACCTGTATCTTGCTTTACACACTTAAGTTTGAACTCAGAAATGCAAATGCAATGCTTACTGTTACTGAACAAGAAAGTGCCTTTTATTCCTCTCTCCCTGGACATTTAAATGCTCCATTGACTGACTTCAGCAGGCAGATCTTTTCTAAAAACTGGTTTATTTCTGACTGACTTCCACAATGGACATGGGGAAATCCTTTTACCATGAGGATCATCCCTGCTCCTCGGTTCTGTTTTCCATCAGCAAGGAAAAGGCAGTGGTTGCCGAATAAAAATGGTGTTTCTTTCTCTGGGGGATATGAACTTTTGTAGGGGTGACAAAGGAGAGGTAAACAAATAGGAACAGATGAAGAAGGCCAGATGCCCTCGAAACAGGGGAGAAGTAGAAGACAACAGGGAGAAAGTAGTGGCTGATCTGAGGAGTGTTACTCTTGAAGCTGAGGTGATCAGGGCTGCACCATAGCCCTCTGGCTCAGCTCTGTGCTGTGCCATGGATCTGTCATGGGCCTGCCATGGGCCTTCAGAAAAGATGTGGTTGGTTTCCCTGGGACTAGAAGCCTTGCTGAGGAATTGAATTTGGCTTTTTGTATCTCAGCTCCACTGACAGAAAGGAGATAAAAAATGCCTCTTGAGGAAATGGGACTGGTAAAAGGCCTTTTCAAAGATACATTGAGCTGGATAATTGGACTTTTTTACTTAAACAGAGATGAAAATTAGCACTACAGATCTTGATGTACTTGATTAAAGTTTACCTCTGCTTTTCAGGGTCAATTCAACTAGCTAGTGTGTGTGTTTTAAATGAATTTGGCACTTCATTAATAGCAGTTTCATAAAGCTGCTAACTTATCCTTTGAGAAGAAGAAAAAAGTTAATCTCTGCTTGCCAAATAGTACTATAAAGATATGCTAATAAGAAAAAAATGAAGAGTGATAGAAGTGAGTGACAACACATAAATGGGATGCTACTCTGGCTTGGAAGCAGGAAAGCAAATGGAGACTATTTAATTATTTAAGGAACAATAAATGAAAAGTCCGGTTCTCAAGTGACAGTAAAAGTAGAGACAAACAGAATTTTATAAAGGTTAGGAAAGGGAAACAACACATAAAGAAAGTAGAAGGTGGGCAAGAAGGGACCAAAGGGTCAGGGGATGGACTTAAAATTTCTGTGGAGTTTTCAGCTGGAAAATATTACCTGTATATTCTGGTGCTCACATAACAGCCAGAATTTTACTCAAATTGTGGAAGTTTGACACACAGTGTTCTTCTGGGGGCGTCACTTCATGTTCTCACTTCATCCTCTGGATGCACAGCCTCAGTTAATAGGGCATATGCTTTTAAATATGGCATGTCTTAGGTTTTGGGCTGTCTTAAGAGGTTTACTTTGTGGATGTTGTTAGTTCTAATGATGCTATCATTTACTTCTGTCAAAGTTGCTTCCTCCACTAAATCATAGCATTGATTTTAAATGGAGTATTTTTTGCAGTTTACCAAAACTGGGTTACACGCTTTTGCAACTGTACTCACTTAAGATACTTTGTATGTCAGGATCATGAGTGCTCAGCATTTCATTCAAAATGTTTGACATGGTTGCATTGGGAGTTAGTGGGACATACGAAAAGCATGTGAGGGCCATTTCCCTCATGTAGATTACAAATGTGTATTGTTTTGGCAAAATTTGCTTCACGCAAAATATTCTTGTAATACTTACAGAGTATACATTTTTATGTGCTTGTGAATAATTTGCAGCAAAAGAGTGAAGCCTTTGGACATTCAAATGAATCTATGGTGTTTGCCATTGTAAAGGCATTGTAATTAAAAGAGAAGGAAAATCACTGGGTGAACAGTGTTGAGTTCCTGCACGTACACCCTTGCCTTCAAGAGACAAATACTTAGTTCTCTTTAAAGAGGAACTGCAACAAAAATTTTGTGTGAAATTGCTTGCTAGATCATAACTGGTTAAGCAAGCAATGGTGGTTATACGTCTTAGTGATGACACTTCATCTTACCAACATTAAACCAAAATAAATTTAAGTTACTGATGTTTTAATTCTTGGCTTTTTAACCTGTTTCTATTCTGTTTGGAAATGAAAATAGGCAGAATACTTTTAAACTTCCATTTCATTTATTTTTATTTTTAATTCTTCACATAGCAGTGTTTGTATATTGTTTTCAATCCACTCTTTTCTTAAAAAAAAAAAAGAAAAAGAAAAAGAAAAAACCCCAGAAAACCTTTTCTTACACTTCTAGAAACACGTTCTGTAATGCTTTTTTTCACTCTGAAGATTTATTTGGAAATGTTGATGTTCTCTTATACTTACCTCCATCTACGCAAAAAATGGTACTTGCCAGGAACAAAAATCATAAAATCAATATGTGCAAATATAGGAGTTGCAGAAGAGGGAAAGTCCTCAACAGCAGGAGACTGTTCACGAGACTGGAAATCGGTAAAGCCAGGGGTCTGTCTTTATAGTGAATCTTGCTAGAGCTGGATTTGGTTTTTTTTCCTAAATGTACTGCAAATGGTCTTTAAAATTTATCTTGATTCTTTGATTTTATTAAATGTAATTATTGTTAATTAGTGTCAAAAGCATGACCCTTAGTTCTTTTCTCCTAAAATGAAGTTAACCAGCTAATTCTGCCATTGCAACCTTCAAATAGTGTGACAGTGTTTCTAAACATCCTGTTTGCCCTTGTTTTCAGCTTTTTTGACACCAAGTCATTGAGATGAGAATTGGTGACTTTTGAACTGTCTATTTTTAACAAAGTTTGTAACAGAGTATTACTGTTCGTGAATGTGTGTCAGTCCCAGTCTGCATAAGCACTAAAAGGGAAGGCATGTATCATAGGAGATCTGCTTCTAAGTACTCATTTTTAGGTTTTGTTGTCCTCTGGGTGTGCCTGGTCCTGTTCTCTAGGTGGGACTACCAGTTTTCACTCTGCTGCTACAAGGACATCTCCTTTTTAAAGCTGAGAGGTTCCAAACTGGAACCTTTTTCAAAGGAATGGTCTACATCGTGTTATAAAATGAGATATAAGTGGGAAATTTTGGTTTCTAGGATCTTCTAACTTGGAGTGAAACAACTCTTCAAACTTCAGATCAGAGTATTTCTCAGACCTTTAGTTGTCACTCCTAACACACTGCATATAACCAGAGCACACAATTCAAATAGAATAAGAACATCTCTGCTTTGACTGAAAAGCAGCACATGGATGACAGCGTGCAATCCAGGTAATCCTTTCTTTCCCTGTATGTTTTGAGGCTGCAGAGCTGACGGGTCATGTCCCTACACACCGGATTTGTGATCCCATTCTTGGTTATAAGCAAGACTGTTGTCCTTGAAAGATTAATAATTTCTGTTCAGAAAATATATTGGTCGTTTCCTCTTTCCAGAGTCTTTCACAGGTTTTGCCCTTTGACAGAAAACATTTTATCTGTATTCTGTTCATCATTCTCATTAATTACTTGGTATGCTTATTGGCATCTCTGATGCATAGTGGGTGTTGGGCATAATTTCGTGACCGAAAGGGTTATCAAGCATTGAAACAGGTGTCTGAGTCACTACCCTTGTAGGTATTTAGAAGATGTATAGATAAGGCACTTAGGGACATGGATTAGTGGTGGACTTGGCAGTGCTGAGTTAACAGTTGGACTCAAAGATCTCTTCCAACCTAAATGATTCTACGATTCTGTAAATGCTTATTTTGCTAGAGTAGGACTTGACAGGATTTAGACATGCAAGAAACCTAAATCTTTGGCTCAGGAAACAATCCTGATGGATACAAATGGTATTTCAATAACTTTCGATCCAAAAATGTTTCTTGCAAAGCGACAGGACTGTTCTTCTTGCCAGTCATGGCAGGTGCTCCATCTGTACAAATACCACCTAATTTGAACGAGTCAAGCTTAACGGGCTTTTTTCCCACTATCTGCCACATTTTCAACAAATTTCTGTTCTTTAAACAAGCGTGAGGCAGCAGTGTGGAATGAAATGGACAGAAGCCAACCAATTACTTAATTATAGTAGATTTTTTTAACATATTGAAAAACAACAGTCAGCCGTGCAGTGTCAGTAGAATTGCAACTTCCCTTGGTTGTGGGCAAAAAAGAGAAAAAAATTGCATGAATCTGTTGAAAATTGAAATGTGTGTTGTTGTATTGCCTAATGCCATTTCAGCCTTTCCCATTGTCATGCTGTGTGAGCAACTGTGGACATATCAGCTGTGTGTTGTTCTTTCAGCCTGGTTTGTGCAGCAATAACTGATGTACCCTCTTGTATTCAGGCATTGTTTTCTGAGAACAGCCCTTTCTCACGAGCTTGCCATAAGGGATGTTTGCTATTACACCTTTGCCACTGATTTCAGCTCACGGATGTGAATTTATTTTTTCCATGTAAAAAGCTGTCATGCTAGGGATCTTTCTTGAGATGAAATCTGACCACAGGTCATCTAATATATTTTTTATTACTTTCACGATTAGTTTGTACAAAAGTACCATTCCAGTCTGGACTTTTGGTGTGACTGTATCACCACAAACATAGTTCTACAGACCCTGTCCGTTCTCCAAAGAACTTTCCTGAGAGAAACAATCTCTGTGCAGTGTCAGCTCCATGCACTGTCATCTTAGTATTTTTTTCACTGTGACATGGCATGACTTGGCAGGCAATGCTTTGATGATAAGTGAATGGATTTAAAAAGCTTATGGACATTTGAGTTAATTAGAAAATCATTAGAAAAACACAGGGTGAGTGAGGAGATGGCAGGTTGCACAGGTCCTTTATTTTCCCCATGCTGTGGGGTTGCAGAGCAGGTGTTCTGTGGGCTCCTAAAAGGAGTCCTGTTGGCTGGAATTAGTGTGTCTTGATTCTTGTTTCATTGAAGCAATTTTTAATCTGTGAGCTAAGACTGCTAGTTTTAAATTCTGATTCTTGAAGCTGTGGAGTGCAGCTTTGAATACCGAGTAAATGCTTGGGCATCTGCAAAGGGAGACTAAAATACTATCAGGCTTGCACAGCAGTTCTTCATTACTGTAAAGCATTGGTGAGCTAGGGGCTGATTCTCTGACCTCATGTGTTTTTCCATTCACTTGGCTGCTCCAAGTAACCTCCTCCATTTCATATGCATCCACACTTTCCCCAAATTACTTTTTGTTAAGGTATATTGTTGCCATTCTTCTAAAAATATTTAAGGCAAGGAGTTAGACTGTTGAATTTAACAAGTAACAGTATTGTAGTAGAATTGACATTCTTGTAAATGTAGATGTGATGTGTGTAAGAGGAGTTAATGTGACTCTAAAAGCATTTGATTTCAGCCCTTCCAACATTGTTTCTGTATTTTGGACCAGTCAGTTGTAGGTAAAGAGCACTGACAGGGTAATGTTTTAGTGACTTTAAATACCACAGCTGACAGAGAAAGACTGAATTTTTAAGGATCAGCTATCAGGGAAGTGCACTTCAGTATTGCCTTCTAGAAAAGAAAAAAGAAAAGCATGTTTGTTTTTAATTACAGCTACTGAGCTTGTTGTGGTCAGTTGATGCAGAGGTAGGCTGACTGCGCGAGTGGAAAGTTTGTGGTAGTAAAAATTGGAGATTGGTGAGAGATGGGCTTCTTGCTATACCTGATACTACTCAGATTCACTGTTTTCACTTATACACCTGACTGTTCTTGAGCTTACCTAGCACCATTTTGCATGGAAGAGTTGCTCCTGGAAACAGTTTCAATCTGAGAAATTAGTCATAAACTTTGACCCTTTTTTGGTATAACTTAGACTAGATGGTTTTATTTGACAACTTAATAGTTGTACCTAAGCTGCCTCTAAACATATTTTGCACTTGAATTTTATTAGTCTTGAATATATTACTTTTTTCAAATGAATTTTTATAGTTCTTACTAAATAAAGGATGAACCTGGAAAAAGGAAATTAAAAGCAAGTGATCTGTGTCTTCACTTCCAAAACAAATGCAATATAAATAATTACATTCTTTTCAACATTTTCACACCAGGATGGGAAAAAAGAAAAATCCCGTCTGTGTAAATCTTCTGAAACCTGTTTCCTTTGTCATTGCCTGTACTTCATCAGGTTAGAGAGAAACACTGTATTCCTCAGATGCCACAAGGAGAATATCGCTGTTCAGTGATTGTGGCAACAAGCAAAGAAAACCCTGGGCTCAGTGCCAGGTGCCCCGCACTGGGTCTCAGTGCCAGTGTTGCAGAAGGACATGGGTGTTTGCAGGCTCCCTGGGAACCTCCTCACCACAAGGACAGGGTGTACCTATGGCCACATCAGACCACAGCTTTGGGGTGCACATCTTTTCTTTAGGGTCTCTGTGGGACATTGCAAAGTTCACCTTGCATCCTTATGCTGTATTGTAGTTCCCCATTATGGTGAGAGCCTTTAATTTTTCATTAGGGATTTGACCCCTGGTTCATTTGAAGGGTAAACTTGATTTCCTTGCCCCTAGAGAAAAAAAATACCCAAATAAACAAACTAAGCAAAAGCACTGGCCACTGTCAGTACTAATTCATCAGCTGTGATGGGGTTGGTGTTCTTCAGCTTGGGTTTGCCTGTCAGGATTTAGGGAAGACGGAATGAGAGGGAAGTGCTGTCTATAAAGAGCTGGCAGGGATGCACCAGATGAAATAACCCGTGTAAGAAGGCTCATCTGAAGAGATGAAGGGCAGAAAATCAGAACCCGCAGGAACATTTCCTTTAAGGTTTGTACTTCTGGTGAGAGGTAAAAGATAAAACATGCCACTAATACTACAGCATGTCCTTGCTAAGTCTGCAACTGCTTTTTTGGCAGCCCCAATGGAGGCCTTCTGCTGGGCCCTGAGAAAATGAGTATTTTGGACATGCACAGATCATGAGGATTTGTCAAGGCTGAGACATGAACACTGGTGCAAAGGGCAAGTCATGGAGCTCCTAATGCATCCAGAGAGGCATCTTAGGCAGCAGCTCACGGTCTCTGAGCTCACAGCCGTGTGATGGGCTCACAGCTGTCAGCAGTGATGGGTGTCCCTTAAAATCTGTTCAAGAGCTGAGCTTTTATACAGAAGCAGAGTTTCTTCATAGGTTGGGTGGCTGGTCCAGGGTGAAAAAGGAATGATGGTAAGTTTAGTTATGCTGCTGCTGCCAAATTTAGTCATGCTTGCCACACTCTAAAATACCGGTTTGACTGTTAACGTGAATATTGTAAGTGTAAGCTGACGGTATTTTTAATTGGTGGTGTTTTCATAAGGCCTGCAAGGTTGTAATTGAGGACTACAGGAGGGCTTTTCCAAAACCTTACTGAGCAAAAGTGCTCAATTGTTTTTCCTTAGTCAGTGGCATGGTGTAGAGGAGGATGGGTAGGTGAGATTTCAGTGTTCTCAGCGCTGGGTGGAAGGGAGTCCCCATGTGACGTTTTGCAATATGGGTTTATATTTTCTAACTTGCTAGGCATTTCTCCTTTGTTTTTTTTTGCTTCCCCAGTACTTTGAAAACCTTGTTCTATTTTTCCTCTGAACCAAAGTGATGTTTAAAGAACAAAGTCCATGAGAGATGTTGGTACAACAAAGAAAAGAATTCTTAGAAGAGGCTTAGGAACTCTGAAATGGGAGGTTAATAGTTCCTTTCCTTTCTCAGGGGAAAATGGTCATTCTAAGTAAGGAGGTAAAGTGTTCTGAAGTGACAGAAGAGTCTTCAAAATGCTTAAAAAAGTACAACATCTCTGCATTTCCCAGTCATGGGGGAAAAGATGTTTTATTATAACATAGAACTCTAGTAAGTTAATAAAAAGTAAATTTTGTGTCATTTTCCTTGAAAGTAATTCAATACTAATGGGAATTTTTACAGTCCCTAAACTTTCTAGTGTTTTCTTTTTATCCTGCTGTCTTCCCTTTTCATTTCTGCTGCTCTCAGAAAAAGCTGTTTTCCCCTCTCTTTGAGGTGTCAGCTACACAGGACTCGTCCTGTGCACCAGCTTGACACTTTATGTGGGCTAAGGCTTGCATGAAGCAGGGCAGCAAAAATCTTTTAGTGCAGGTGCCTGGAGCTGGCCTTCCTGTACCCTTGCTGGAGCTGACAGATGGGTCTGCTGGGGAAGAAGCTGGATTTTTATGAGGAGAGGAAACCGTGGGAATGTGCCTACGTTCAGAGCCAAGACTGGGGTTGCACAGAGGTTGTGATTAGATTGGTATTTCGTTTGGAAGCATCAGTATTGTGGATTTATTTTTCTTTTTTTGCTTGAGAATCACTCATATTTAAAGATTTCAGGTAAACCTGCATCTGAGCTTGGTGGAATTGCTTTGATTTATGTGGGTGTAAGGCATAGTAGATTTATGTCCATAATGTGCATACTGTCCCAGTTTTTTACAGACTTATGCAAAATCATAATGAAAACACCTTGAGAATGGATGTTATTTGTACTGATTTGAACACAGCATATTTCCAGATGGGAAGAGAGGTATTGTTCCTAACTTGTGATATAAAAATACTTGAAATAACTGTTTCTGGGACTTTGGTATTATCTATTGAATTCATATCTACCCTTGTCATCTGACAGGCTACTAAAACAAGATTCTGCTCAAAATGATAGAAGTGACAGTTGTACAATGCATTTCATTCCTGCTGAGCCCTGTTATGTGGTTAGTCTGGAGAGATTTGGATCTTGCTTCAGTCATTCAAGGGCAGTCCTTTGGAAGCGATTTGCGGAATATATAATTGTGCCCATAAATTCTTTGCTCCCCCTTGCAAATAGGGTAAAATTTCTGTTGCATCCCTACTGTGTGGAGGAAGCAGCATTTTTATTTTTTTTTTTTGGCTTGTTCCCTCCTTTTTCAAACGGCAGCAGTTGCGGTGAATTCCCTCTGCCACTGGCCGTGCTTTCCTTCCTCTGCAGTGTTGTTATGTAGAATTGCTTCTGTGTTCTGTCAGTGTGTGACCCCTTCTAGCTGGCAGTGAATTGAAGAAATCATATGTATGGACACCCAAACTCTGCCCTCAGCTACACTTGTGAAAACCTGTGGCATTATATGGTTGGCTTGGAAAGGCTTAAGAAATCCCATGAGATCCACACTGCTGAGATTCGCTCTGTAAATGTTAGACAGGGCTGTTGTTTTTGTTCTAGTACATTTTACTTTAAAGCTGTACCTGAGCTCCAGTCGATGATACTGTTTCATAACATTCAAAAGGAGGGACAGATTTGGAGTATGAGATGTGCCGTGCTGTCAGTGGAGTTTGTCACTGAAACTGTCGTAGCTGGGCGCCATAGCAGTGTCTATGCTGCAAGAAAGATGTGCTCAGCGGCCTTCTGATTCCTGGCAGCATTTAAGCCACTGGTCACCATGCACCCATCCTCCTCAAAAGCTTGATCTCCTTTGGGAAAGAACCAGGGCCATCGACTAGCAGGGTTGGCAGCAGTCATGCCCCACACCCTGAGGCATCTTGGTGGATGCTGAATTTGTGCAAGAGTGAGTCCCAGGCAGCAGAGGATGTTTCTTGTGGGCCAAGAAAACTGTATTTAGGTCTGACATGTTCCTAGCATCATCCAGTATGGAGGCAGCACAGGGCAGAGGAGCCCCTTTGGTCTTCAGGCTCTGGGGACTGGCCTGCGGTGGTGTAGCTGAGCACCCTGTGACTGTGAAGCACAGTGTACATGGAGATGCATGTTGGTGTGTGGATGGGCCCATATGATCCTTTTGCTTCATGTTTAGTGCGGAACCACAGGAAATAATGTTCAGCTTGTAGGCAGATGCTGTACTGACACAGCATCTTTGACTCATGCTGATCTTTGCCAGTGTGGAAGATACTTCATGCAGCTGGTCCACAAAGAACCAAAGAGCTTGAATAGTTATATAGTTCTTCTTTTAAAAAGTGTTGCAGTGATAGACCTGAGCAGACTGAAGTTGCAGTCAAAAAAGCCCTGCCCTGAGTCTTTACTTCAATTCTTGGTTTCTGTGTCTTGGGATCCTATGGAGACAAGAAAACAAATTATGAGATGTGAGGAAGGTAAGCAGAAGATACCATGACAGGTATCATAAACACCTGCGGGACTGTCGTTGGGTATTTTTACCTACTTCGAATTCTTGGAAAATTTTCAAAAAGAAGAGTTCTATGTATTTTTTTCCAGACTGAATGGAAATTTTGCCATTGGTTAATATAGAAAAGAAGTTGGAAATATCAGAATTACATGTGAATTATTTATGTATCCAATTTGCTGTTGTGAACGGAGGAACAAGGATCTTAAATGCTGTTAATTACTGTGGGTTTTATTTCACTGGCTATGCTTGTAGCTGCAGGCCATGTAGCCTGCAGAAGGGACCTGGTGCCATGCAGTTTAAGGGCACTTCTGGAAGGGAGGAGGGAATGTGCAAAATGTTCATTGCTGAGCAGTCAGGTGACACCTGGATGTTTTGTCATGTTAGCAGAGAAAAGTGATGTTTTTCCTTCAAGTCCAGAAGATGAACAGATTCATTTATGTTTCCTCTGGTATGTCCAGAACAGAAAAAATAATAGGAAAAAAGTTACAATTCTGTAGTACAGCATCTTCACATTTTTGTTCTGTGCTTCATATATTCAAGGGATTTCCTAGCAAGAATAGAAACATCTGCAATAGCAGCTCCTATTTATGTTAATCTTTTCCAATCAGCATGCAGCCTGAAATAATTACAATAAATGCACTGTCTGCTCCAAACACTCAAAACTTCCATTTATTTCAGGCTTCTTTGCTTCGCAAGTCTGAGAACATAATCCTTCATTCTGCTCGGCTTCATCTCCTTTGCATGAATTTATCCAACAGTATCTTTTGTGAGCTTCATTAACAATGGTCATGCCATAATAAATTACATAAATTGAGAAGTTTTTAATTAAATAAGTTAACAAAACAGCCCCACAAAGCACAATAAATTTAATTAGGTAGCATTTTCCTGTAATAAGTTTGCACAGGAGGTGTGTAATGAAGTAGGCCAGAATAAAATCTGTAATCTGAAGGTTTTTAGACTTCATAGCTGCAGAAATACTTTCCTTTCTTTTTAAAAAAGGTATTTTTAAAAGATCATATGCAAAACATACTTTGTTGTGCAAAGGATTATGCAAACTTGGCAGAAAAACAGTAGTTACTGACAAAGACATGACTAAGAGTACATTTGAACAGAAGAAGACACATCTTCCAGTCTTGACCCCTCTGTTTCTGCCAGAGCTGCTCCCCAAGTCAGGGTCATTTTCTCCAGCTTGGCACTGGTGCTTTGGCTCTGTTTGGTTTTTTTTTTTTTCCTTTTCTTTTTTTTTTTTTCGTTCTGGGCAGAGTTAATGGGTATTTTTGGTCAAAATGGCCAATATAAGTGGTATAAAGAGCACATTCAGAGCTGAGTCTCCTTGCTAGTGCTGTGTGCATTTAGCTGGGCTGCTTGCCCAGGATGTGGGAAGGAAAAGTAAGATCAGCCTTGGCTCATGTGTGGAGGGCTGTGGAGCGACTTCTCAGGTGTCCTCTGCAGCTAACAGCATCTGTCTTTGCTTTCTCTTTCCTGAACTTGCATCCAGAAATACTAAGATTTTTATCCCCTGCCTCCTACCCTCTTACACAGCCCAGCCAGGCTGCTTTCACTTGGGCAATGCTCCCATCTAAGGAATTTGGTTCACAAATAAGAGCTTTGCTTTTCCTTTATGTCCAGGGCAGCGTCGTTACAGTAAATGGTGCTCTGATTTTTGATGGTGAGACCACAAAAGAATTAAAAAACCAGTGGGAGAGGACACTGAAAGGGAATCTTTAATACTACGAATATTGGTTTGTGTTTTTCCCAGACTCTCTGCAGTCACAGAGAGCAGTGCAAAGGGAGTATGCTGGTACATCACATTTACTGTTTTGGTTTGGTGATGCATAAAGTCAGAGTAATGTTTTGTAATTGTCTTTCACAAGTGCAAATGAATGTGTATTGAAGCCTGTGAAAAATAGTTACCAGTATTTATTATCTCTGTGAAGCATCCTTTTGATATTTTAATTTGGGACTGATTTAGAGAGACAAGTTTGATGTCAGCAACATCAGTTTACACTTTGGAGTGGATCTCTGCTTTTTTTGAGCCCACTCAAATTGTTTACCATCAAACTCTGAAACCAGGCAATGGGACTTTTGGACATTCTGTGAAAAAAACCATATCACTATGTTATCTGATTTGTGTGTGCATATAATTATTCTGCTATCTGCAAGAGGTATGTAGTATTTGACCAGGTGAGGTCTTTTGTGAAGATGGAATGGCAACTTACCTCAGCTGGTGTATAACTCCTAAAACTCACCAGAAAGGTCACAAAATTGCCAGCAGGTGGATCTCTTACAGTTGTCTGACTCACAAACTACAGTTAATTGTCCACCAGAAGACATTATCAAGCATTTCAGTGTGTCTGTATATCCTATCTCTCTCTATTCCTGCCTTTTTACAATCGAGAATGAAGCAGCTGTAATTCTAGAGAAGGTAGGAGGGCATAAAGTTTATGTAGCAGAAGCACATCTATTTTACAGAAAATGTCCCACTTAAATTTTAGGGTTCTACCTGAACAGTTTGAACAGTTGCTAGACAGCACTCCTAGGCTATTAGGGTATTGCACAGAAATCATGACTGTAGTCCTTTGCAGAATTTGAGATAACTTGTAGCATGCATGGTAGTCTGGTGGTAAAGAGGGACATGCGAGTCTGGAGAGCAAAACAAGGTGAAAGGAAAGAGTTACTAGGAGCAAAAAATAGGAGGGAAAATTAATGCACAGAAGCAGAGGGGAAAAATTAGTGAAGGAATTATAGGAATTAAAATACAAAGTGTTGGCTGAGAAAAGCAGCTCACTAGCAGTCACTCGCTAGAGTGAGAACATTTTATGTTGAAGAAGAGATTCAAGCAGATCTTGCCCAGAGGTTTGTGAATCTTCCCTGTGAAGGACCTTGGGATGAACAGGAAGACACTTTGCCTCCTGAAGTGTTACAAGTTAGGTAGCTGAGGCAGACGAATTTTCTAATAGTATCTGGAAAAGAAGATATTAGAAATTAAGGTCTTGATGACAGGAGTATGTCAAATTAATGCATGATGTATTTTTGGAATTATACAATGTGTCATAAGCCAATTTTGTTCCAGGGGAAATGTGACATCTTCTCCCTTGTGAGTGAGGTTTCCAAAGGGCTGAAAAGCAAGGAAAATGGAAAGCAAAAAGTGAAGCTGTCAGGTGGAGGAAAAAAGCATCGCCTGTGCTATTTAAATTGTATAAATTGGTGTTGATGTATCCTCCTCCTCAACCCCTTCTGATAGCTGTGTGTTTCGGCTGCTAGACCTGTTTTCCATTTTCGGTCTGTTTCAGGACATTAGATTTTACCTTGACCTGTGAAGCCAGTCTTATCCTTTTGCATAGCAGTGACTTCCCAGGAAGCAGAAACATAAATCTGTACTGTTGCTATGAAATACATGCTGTGCCTCACAGCAGATCTGTTTTTTAACTCACAAGAATGTGTGCAAGAGGATTTTGCTGGGCTGCTGAAAATATTTGACCTGCAGTTTTACATACTGTATTCTTGTTTCTTCTGCTTTCAGGATCTGGACTGTTTAGAAAGGAAATGTAGAGTTAAAATCTGCACTCTGACGTGGTCTTCCTTTTCAGAAAAACACTGTTTCTTGGCGTTCATGTTGAGAAAGAGGAGCTGTCCTTTCCAAGACTTTCGGTATAGGTATGAAAATGTTCAAAGAGCTGACAGTTAGTAATTATTATTCATTCGTGATCCTTTGCTTCTAGTACAGTGAACATATTTTTGAAATAGAATTAAATCCAAGTCTCTCCAGGGGCTGCTGGTATTTTGCTAACGCTAAATTAAAGTGTGCCATGTGCTGTGCACTAGAGGTGGTCAGTGGTGGCTTGACAGAACTTAATTGTGTGTGTGGCAGGGGTGCTCTGAGTCACTGCGTGGTAGGTGTGATGCTGTCCAGTCTGGTAGGAAGTCAGTCTTTCACAGCCCCTTGCGTTTTCACGAGCAGGAAGGAGACATTCCCGAGCTCCTTTTCATCCTGCCTGCCAGTTAGGTGGTCCATCTCCTGGAGTGGTTATCCTGCACAGCCAATTTTTGTTCTTTCTGCTCGTCACTTATCCCTTTGCTTTTTCAACTCCCAAGCTGTAAATACTTAAAATGAGAAATAAGCTAATTAGAAGCCATGAAACAGAGATGGAAGCTGAGCTATCTTAAAAAATCAGTAAGTGAAGAAGCAGGTCCAGACTGCAGATGAAGGGATGTAGTCTTTTTAATCTTCAAAATTATGTTCCTATTGAGATGTTGAATCATGGGTTTGGAGGTATCAATATAAAAATTTAGTACTATTCAGTCTTTGGGACATGCTGGTATATGCTGGAAGTTCTTAAATGGCACTGCCCTGTTTCGAGCATGCATCTTTTTAATACATTTTTGGTATTACTTTTCTTGATGAGGTCCTCACCCATCTCAGCCAGACACTTGGAGCATGTTCACCCTGCCCAGATGACGCAGTCAGTGCACAGAATGTTGCAGCATGGCTGGGCTAAAGTGTTAGCAGGAGGAGAACCACCATGATTAAACCTGTGAATGGTGCACCTGAGCCAGCAGTCACTGTGTCGGGAAGTTTCCTGAAGAGCTGAGCTGAAGGTCCTATTCACGAGCTCTCCTTCTTCCCACTCTCTTTTCCTTCTCATTGGGGGCTAAACTAGCTCAGGCAATCATGCACCGGATGTGGATAAGGTTCCCTGGAGGCAGTAGATACGATCTCTATAGCATGCAGTAACTAAAGGGGAAATTAATGGGATGCAGTGCTCGGTGAGGTACAGGTGCAGGTGAAGGACTGGGGGGAAAATCCCCCTGATGTGTGCTGCACCCACAGTGATCCTCAGTGCTGCTTTGGAGCAGGGAAGGAGAAGGAGCTGTGGCTGCAACTCAGAGCAGATGCTGTGGTTGGTTAAGTGGAGACAGAGCAGAAGAGTTCAGGAGGAGAGCAAAATATCTGAAGATTCTTAGGGCTAGCATGATATTTGGGAATTGCTTTGTGGAATGGTGGCATTTTGTTAATTTATTTTGTAATCTGTAATGACAGTAAGCTGAATATTGAACAGCTTAAATCTAAGCAACTGTCATTTCATGCTTTGGTGAAGAGGGAGTGGGTGAGTGAGATAGTAGGGGTGAATTGTTAATAGGAGTGAAACCAATATGTGCAGCTTTCTCTGAACCTGCCCACCTCTTTTTTTGTGTAATATTGAGCAGCTGGGGCTGTGCTACCTCAGCTTATCATCACTAATCAAGCTATAGATCTCTAGGAATATGCTTTGCTCTCAGTTGCTCTGGGAGAAATCTAAACTTATTACCTAGATTACGTGCATATAGATCAGCAAAACCACATAAACAGATTTTGAGCCTTTTTTGTCAGTGTGGTTCACGAGACATACTCTCATTTTTGAGTGCTATCTTTGTTTAGTGAAAGAAGAAACCACTTGTACTCAAAATGAGAGAGCATTTGCACTATTGCCTTTTTTTTCTTCTTTGAGGAAAATTGTACTGCTTTTAGTAGAATTAAAACTAATCAAATTCACTGGAAATTTATTAAAATTATTTTCTTTGTATAAAAATGACATTTTCCTATTCTGTAGTCTTTATGCCTACCTGTAAGAACATATGACGCAACACTTGACCAACTTAGTTACAGAAGTGTATGCTGCTGTAATTGAATTTCTTCAGCTGTTTCAAACATTTTTCTGGGAGATTTTTCCCCTTCCTTGAATTCCATGGAGTGTTTCTCCTAAGTATCCCACTGGTGACCCTATATATGCTTTTTAATGCTGGGTCAGGTAGGTCTGTTTATGAGTTGCCGTTCTAGACTGCTCTCTCCAGAGATGTAATTTAGAACCTGGTGTTTCATTCATTACTATGCTTACCTTGGTCTGAATCTACAGTTCTGTCTGTTGCTTAACTTTCAGACTAATGACTCATTCCTTTGCTTCATGGGATTGCTGCATGTGATCTTACCCCACTCTGAGATGAGCTTTGGGAGTGATCTAACAAGAAATGTTTACAGCATTCAGCATAAATCACAGTTCCACAGAGAAACTTATTTTACAGAAAAAACAAATGGAAAAAAGGGTTTCTGTAACTTGGAAGTGAGTCTATACCTCAGGGACTTGGTGTGTTCTCCCAGATAGCCAGTGACAGGACCACAGAAGATGGCCGTGGCACCTGGGGACATGCTTTATCGGTGGACATGGGTGTGGCCAGGTTAACAGTTGGACTCCATGACCTTAGAGGTCTTTTCCAGCTTCAATGATTCTGTGATTTTAAACCAGTATTTTAATAATTTATCTGTTTCATTATGACTCCCTTGAGTCTCGGTATATCCAAGAAGATGCTCTCTGCCTCTTTCTAGCCTTCATGAGAAGGTGTGCAGAAGCACACTGGTGTTTCCATTTAGGAACAGGGTGTAGCAAAACCACCTGTGGGAATCCATGTAAAGAACGAAATCTTAGCAGGATGTCCATTGTATTTGCAGGAGTTTTCTGTAGAAGAGCAGTTCCCTGCATGCCATGTCCCCACATGACTTAGCAGCATCCCGTAGGTGTGAACGCCTGTCTCTGCAGAGCAGGATATGCAAAAGATGAAGAGATGGGTGGTGGAGGTAGACATGGTGACTAACTCTTTATTCCTGAAAGTGCACCCCCCGCGTGGAGGACGGCATTAAGTATGTCCCAGATAGGCCTCTCACACTGCGTCATTGCTGGGGATTAAGCCATTTCCCCCCTGGATTCTGTACTTGGCAGAAGCTCTGCAGGAAGTGGTAGTGTGCCTCCAGATTTAAACATATCAGCACTTGCATAATAGGTTTATTCTTTATTATTATCCACCTTTTTTTTTCTGTTCTGTGGCATGGGCTTCAAATACTGCACATGATGACTTTGCTCCTGCTGCCATGTGGTCCTACCACATGGTTGAAGGAAGGATGTTGAATTATTTCATCTCCTGGAATCGGACAGTTTTACATTGCCACTTCACTTTGTTGTCTTCCTAGTATCTCTTCTGGTATTTTTATTTAATTTTTAAAAAATCAAACATTAAGGCTAGTGATTGTTACCACAAAACTGGTTGTTCCTGTTTCCAGCTAAATGATAATTAGTGAACTGCAACTGAAAGTATTATCAGGGTGTAATTTTGCCTTTTTGGGGAGGCTAGAGAATTTGCTTACATCAATCTTTCTGCTTTGCTACGTCTGTGAAGACCACAAGGTTTCATTTCTCTAGGTGATTCTAACTTGTTCATGCTGATTTTGAATGATAAGGGGGAATTCACAGTAAAGACTCATCATGAAATTTGAAGAGTGAGTACCTTTATGCTCAAGATAAATAATCTCTTTCCATGTTTAGGTACAAGTCTCAGCCAGTCCTCTTGCTGATGATATCCTTTAGAACTAACCTGGGTTATTGGATGTGCAGAGTGCGAACAGTGAAATGATACCAGGCAATGTTTTTGTGGTTACTTGTTTGTAACGGGTGTCATGGTAGCTAAAGGCAGCATAGAGTTTACATTGGGCACATTCAACCTGTCTTCCAAATGCTGTGTTCATACCCCTTTGCTGCCAGCCACGTGGGACCTGTTTTCACCTAGTAAATGCTTCTTGTGGCCATTTAGAGGGTCTGCATGACCACAGTCCACAAGATCTTTCTTCAGCCTGGCTGCCAAACCAGGTTTGCACAAGTTAGTAGCTAGGTGGTAAGGGTCAAAACTGGGATTTTTCTCAAGTCTGTGTATTAGGTTCCTTCAGAGCACAGGAAAAACACGAAAGAGGAGCGTGGACTAATTCTGTTTAACAGCTTGTGCAAAATACATGTAGGAGTGTAAAGAAGAAACTGTCACTACTGAATCTCAGAAGAAGTAAATGTAAGAAAAATGTTTAGAATTTAGGGAGGAGGGAGAAAATGATGTGCACAGATATAATGTGAAGCATCAAGTTCTTGTTCAAGAAGGGAATCTATTCAGAGGCAGTTTGGGAAATTTGGGTAGTTTTCAGTGGGCATATTCTGTTGTATCTTGCTGCCAATTAACAAGTCTCTAAATTTTTGGTGCATGTCATGGTTTTACCACATACCACTGCAGCTTGCCGACTAAGGCTAGTGAAATTTGTTTTTACTGAGGCTGGGTATCCTCGTAGGACATGCATAAAGAGGTTGGCTGATTGTATTTTCACCTTTTGAGAGAGCTAAAATGTTCATTACAAACAACTTGTAAAAAAGAAAAGAGCGTTTCATTGATAGTGTTATGTGAACACAAATTTCTTGTGTGATTTTATATGAAGCAAACAGCAAAAAGTGCAGCAGTTTACCCCACGTATTTGGCTTCTATCAGTATAGAAAAATACTTGCTTAAATGAATGTGACTTCCGTTTGGTGTTGTAAGGGAAAGTATGTTTACACTTCTCTTTGCCATACTGTTTAATCTTGCTTACTTTCTGTAAGCCATGCTTGAATATACCATATTAAGTAGTATTTTTATGAATTATCTGGACATTGAGTTTCCTATGCATAGCCCTTTTCCACCATGAGAAGAACTGTAAGCAGTGGTTTCCAGTGCTCAAAATTATTGACTGTGGGCGATTATGTGGTGGGCTCCCATTTTTAGGCTGAGTACCTAAGGAAGCTTCTCTTCAGGGTAAAACAGAAGTAGAAATTAAACTTGTTGTCTTGAAGTGTAAAACCAAATTGTTCAGGGCATTTAAAAGGAATTTGTCTGCTATCAGTGCTATCACTACATGAATTTCAAACTTATTTCTGTTACTGTGAACTTGAAAATTCAGATGGTAGGGGGGTGTTTTTCCATGCAGGAACTGCATGATCCCGTTATGTAGCTCCTTTGCTTACACGTGGACGTTATCTTCATGGATGACTCCCTTCAGGGCTTTGGAAAGTATCTGGTCAGCAGAGGTGCCCCCCTTCTCACCTGCAGATTATCTGGACCTGTAGAAGTATTGAGCAGAGGTGGTATGCCTTGCTTTTCCAGTGTCTTGTCTTGTGGTGCTGGAACTTTCCTTCAGAGCTTGGACTCCTGGGAGGCCCTGGGATTTCTGGGTTAAGCAAATAGCCTGATAGAGTGTTTGAATGATACCAGGAGATGAAAACAGCAGTGCTGGCTCTGCTGGAAGATAGCAAGAGAAAGTCATGCAGAATCCCTGAGTGAATGCGATGACAGATACCAAGCAGACCCAGGGGCTCTTTGTTTGGCAAGCTGGGGACCAGCATAATAAAAGCCTCTTTTCCTTTTAAGGCTACAAAACCCACCAGGAGGCTTCAGGGAAAACCTTGGTGGCTTGTTCCTGTAGAATTGTTTTTTTTTTTTCTCTTGGCAAATGTCATATCCCTGTAGAGGGATGTGAATTGGCCTCAGATGTTCCAAGAGAGTATTGTAAATGAAGGATGGAAAAATGTATTCCTATTACAATCCATTTGACTGACATCCTAAAATTAATAACAAAAGGTGGAATTTTAGAAAGCTTGTTCAGTGGTTTGGTTTTGTTTTGAAGCTTTCTAGCTACACTTTGAGGACTGCCTTCTGTAATTTGCGTACAGAAAACAGAATGAAAGTTTCGCCTTGTTTTCTTGCCAGCCTAACAGTAATTTTGGTGCCCAAAAGCATTTTTAAAAAAGGCTCAGACTTTTTTTTTTTCTCTCTCTCTGTTTGTTTGGTTTCTTTAAGGGCAGCATTTTTAAACAGCTTGTATGAGAGTAGGCACCCAAGTTAGTGTTTGATGCATTGAATTTAGTTAATCACTTAATTGGTCCATTAGGTTTTAAGGAATTTATTTACCTAAATAAATGGACTGTGTGTGACTTGTCATTTAGAAATCTTAGCCTTTCAAGAGCTTCCAGATAAGTTTATGCATATTTATTGGGGATATTGTCATGCTATCAATTCAGTAACTCAATTTGTTGACTTTGGTTACAAAAATGAATAAATATTTGCAGTTTTGGTCCTTTGCTTTTGGATTTGGTATGAGTTAAAAGGGAATACTATTTTGATTTAGTGTCACAGAGCAACACAGTAATTGTGTCTCTTCAGTGCTAACTTGCTAATATAACCATTTCTCAGGAAGTGCTGTTCTTATGGGAAGGAACATAATTTCAATTAATGCTTTACACTATGTTCCTTTCAATTAGTATTTTTAAAACAGAACATCTGTAATTGGATCTGTTTACTTACTGTAGTCACAGTGGAAACTACACTCAGTGGTAAGATATTTCAAAAGATCTAAGTGATAGAAAACATCTACAACCAAATTCTGGTTGGGGGTATGTGTTTATAACTAACTCCCTGCTGCAAGTAAAGAACCCCATGAAAAGCCTCTCTTCTTTACAGACAACACATATTGTACAGTCATGCATAACATAAAGAGAGAATAAAAATGCACTTCAGTATGATTTAAGCGTTATGCTGCAAAGCCTAGAATTACCTGTCTTAAGTTACGCTGCTTTCAAGTATTTTCTTCTTGAACTGTAGTTCTTTCAGCTGTTCTGTTTAACTTGATTGGAAGTAATCATGGAATGGCTGAGGCTGGAAAGCATTTCTGAAGATTGCTTAGTTCACTCCCATGCTCAAGCAGATTGCTCAGAGCTATGTCCAGCAGCCTTGGATGGAGACGCCACAACCTCTCTCAGTAAGTTCCAGGTGTGACCACCCTCACAGTAAGGAGAAGGTAAAAAAGAAAAAGAAATTATTTTCTTACTTTCAGATGGGATTCCTGTATTTTGATTTGTGCCCATTGCCTCTCGTCCTTTTGCTGGGCGCAACGGAGAAGAGTCTCTTCATTACTGCCTCCCATCAGTTGTTTATAAATACTGATGAAACCTGCCCTGAGCCTTCTCCAAGATGAACAGTCCCTGCAATCTCAGCCTCTCATACATCAGATCTTTCAGTTCTTTTATCACCTTTGTGGCCTTTGCTGACTGGTTTCAGTCCATGTTTTGCATATACCAGGAAGCCCAGGACTAACCCAGCTCTGTGCAGGTGTCTCACCAGGGCTGAGTGGAGAGGGGATCACCCTTAACTTTCTGGTGATGCTCTTCCAATGCAGCCCATGATGCTGTTACCCACCCTTTCCCTGAGGGCGCACACTTTGTGTCTGTCAGAACCCTGATGTTGCTCTCTGCAAGCCTGCTTTCCAGTTGATCAGGCTCTAGCAGGTAGTGGTGCATGGAGTTAACCATACCCCAGGTGCAGAACTTGGAATTCACCTTTGTTGAACTTCATGAGGCTCCTGTCAGCACTTTTTCCAGCCAGTGCAGATCCTTCTGGATGGCAGCACACCTGCCTGGTGTATCAACTGCTCTTCCCAGTTTTGTATTATCAGCCAACTTGCAGAGATTCTCTCCCACCCTCCAGGTTGGTTGTGAAAATGTTAAATGACGTTCGTCCCAGTACTGACCCCTGGAGTACTCCACTAGTGATGGGCCTCTAGCTGGACTTTGTGCTGCTTTGCACAGCCTTTTGAGCCAAGCAGTTCAGTCAGTGTTCCCTCCACCTCACCATTTACTTGTTCAGTCTGTACTTCATCAGTGTGTCAATGAGGATGTTACGGGAGACAGCATCAAAATCTCTGCTGAAGTCAAGATAAATAACATCCACTTCTCTCTCATCTCAGCATGATGAGCCAGGCATCTCATTGCAGAAAGCTCTCAGGTTGGTCGGATGTGATTTCTGCCTTCATAAAAGTAAGTTTGTTGCTCCCAGTCATTTAATTTTACTCCATATGTTAAGGGAATTGTTCCCAGATTTATTTGCTCATCACCTCCCCAGGGCTGGAGGTGAAACTGACCTGCCTGTAGTTTATGGGATCCTCCTTCTTGAAAATAGGACTGGCTTTCATGCAGTCCTCAAGAAATTACTCTGATCCGTATGATCTTTGAAAGTTAGTTTAGAGTAGCCTCCTGTAAACTTCAGCCAGTTCCCTCAGCACTCATGGATGCATCCCCTTTGGATCCATGGGCTTGTGTATGTCCAGTGTGGTTAAATGTCCCTTAGCTGGATCCTCCTCTGCTGACAACAAGTCTTTATGACTCCAGATTTTCTCACTGATTTCAGTGGCCTGGGATTTCTGAGCACAGAATATTGAAGAAATAAGTAGCTTTTAAATTGACGGCCTTTTTCCTGATAGTAATCTGTCTTTCCAGATGTCAGAGGTATGCTAATGTGCTTTAGACACAAACCAGTTTTGTGCAGAGTGTGTGTATTAAAAAAATTAGAGTCTGTTGATAGAGCTGTATTTAAATTAAGCTATTAATGTCTTTCCATGATTACACTAAAAAGAAGAATTCTACACAAAGCAGTATGAATCTACCAAAAAGGTGTGAGCTTTTTCTGTGTGCTTCTTTCCTGTGTTGGCTTGGCTGAGTGCTGACTGTGCAGAGATGTGTAACAGGAGTGACTACAGACAGTGCAGCGATTTCAGAGAGGGTTTTCATGTGTCAGAACAACAAGGTGAATTAGTCTGCAGTCACATTCATGTTGCCATCGGGAGCTGTCGTCCGTGCCTGAGCAAGGTTGTTTTAAGCTTGCCGGGGTGTAACAGTCCCGATCTACAAGTGTTTATGTGCAGTTGTCAAATGGGGAAAAAGAAGGAGGAAAAAAAAGTGAAGGTTTTATTTCCAGCTCAGCAGGAACTTGACAGCTCCTGAGCTCAGCAGGACCAGAAACTGCTGCTTCTTGCGTGGAGCCATCAGCGGGAGGCTGGATTCTGGCTCCTGGCTGCTTCTGAGCTCCAAGTCCAGCAGCAGCTTGGGCTAATAGGGGTGCAAAGCACAGACCATCCCTTTCCTGCTGAGCATGTGCCACTGATGGGGAGCATAGTTTAGTCAGCCCTGCCCTCGAAAGAGACATTGGACATCTGCACTGGGTGAGAGCTGAGGAGCCACCCATCCTCAGCAGTGTTCATCTACCTTTGCAGCACGACTCCACCAGATTTAAGTTCATAATAACTTTTTTAAAGCCTTTCCATTTCTTAGATTCCACAAACAGCCAGTGACTCTCAGGGGTTGCACAGCACTTAGGACTCAGCCTAGCAACCATGTGGAGGTCTGCTGGGGTTGCTCCTCATCCCTGCATGGAAGCAAGAATGGCTCTGCATGGGAACTGTGGCACTGCCTCAAAGCTAGTGGGAGGCTGCAAGTGTTGCAGTAATTATTCCTAGGAGTAGCTGTACCAACTTCTGGGCTGCTTTCTGCTGGCACTGTTACACAAAAAAGTTTGTTTATTTTCCTCAGCATTTCTGCTGTTGTCATCACATCTTGGAAAGTCCAAACTGCAGTGTGTGTGTGTCTGTTCATGGTAGGCTGTTCATAACATAGCCCACATCAGGTGTCTCGTCTGAAAAACACGCTGTGTGATCTCACCACAACCATCTGAGCTTCTGCTTCAGATCACTGCTGAGTTCCTGAGTGTGAGCCCAGCCAAGCAGCATTCGGTGGGGCCACCTTGTTCACCTGTTCCTAAGGAGCTGCAACCTTTAGTGCACTGGAGAAGCACCTTCTCTTTGTTTCACAGAGAGCTGACTGAAAGCTCCAGGAGGAGGAACTGCTGAAGAAAAAGTACCGTCTTTTTAGGAAGACAGAAAAATGCCAATATTGTTTAAATTCTGTCTTTTGATTAAAATTTTTCATATTGTATAACATTTTATATGCATTTTAAATTTTTTCAAGTTTTAAAAAATTCATATTTAATAACAAAAACATGTATGTTCCAATAACACTAAAATATCCATCAAAATTTTAGCAGCAGTATTGATACAAATGCTATGAAAAATGCAGCAGAAGAAACTACTTAACTGAAAGAATGCCTCTGTATAGGGAAAAATATTAAATTATTTTTTTCCTCTTCATCAAACTTTGAACCGTGTCCTATTTTAATGAGTAAAGGTAGGATGTAGCATTTTCCCTGGGAAATACTTGGATAACTTTAAATAAAATACGTACTAACGTGTTATAAACAGTCTTTTTTCCCCTCTCATTTTACTACTAAAATTAATTATAAGAGAAGCCTGGTTATTTATTTTGTTATTAATAAATGATTGCCTTACTAAGGCAGATGTTGCAGTCGTTGATGGAGAACTAATCATTCATTCTTAATGGAGCTGTTTGTACAGCCATGAAAGTAACTTTATAATACGAAGTGATGATCTGATGGATTAATACTGTAGATGAACTTGTGAGACACCTCCTGGGCTGATGGTTGACTTGCCCACTCCTCCCTGTTTGCAGAGGTCTTTGCCAAAGTACAAAGAAGAATTCTAGAGTGGTTATTTGCAAAATGACACCTTTATGGTGGAAAGAGAAAGGAGAGGTTGCATATCCTAATGAAAAGTAAAGCAGACCCTTCATCCTAGCTTTTAAGGGCTGTTGAGGCTTGTGCCCCAAGGAACCACGGGCTTGCCAGCCAGCAGTCTCTTGGGTCGCTGTAGTGCAGCCATGCTGTGGCTGGTAGCACACACTGATGCCATGGCTGTGAGTGTCTCCCTTTCATGTTCTGGGGATGCTTTTGAGAGCAGAGCGCTGTGAGAGCCCTGGTGGTGCAGTAACGTGGCTGTTGCCATTATGAACACCCTACTGCTGCTCATCTATCATGGATCAGCTTGAAAATGAGTCAACAGCACTGTGTTGACTGATGTTTAACACTGTGCTGCTCCTCAGGCAAGCAAAGGTTTTAAATGTGGGATTGCAAGGATGGGCTCTCCTTGGAGCTGGAGGAGTTGGAAAATTTGTTATTTTCAGAAAGCATCCTTTTGGGGTGAATGCAGACTGTCCTTGGACCAGAATGAGTGACACTGAAAGTGTGTATTGGTGAAGTGGCACCACTTTATTACAGAAGCTGAATCTGTTTTGTTGTGCTTGAGCTAGTCTGTTATCCTTACTGTCCAGTGCGGAGGGACAGGATGGAACTGGAGGATACCTTTGCCTGACTGAAAGCAAGAAGGGAAGCAGTCAGGAGTGCAGGAGTGCTCAGATCTGAACCAGCTTATGAAGATGGCTGCCTGTTGCTGCAGCACTGTGGCACTGCATATATGGCAACTAAGGAAAGGAGAATGAGTTGGATAATGTTTCCCGTGATGGGAAGCATGAGGAAAAAGATTTGAAAATGCTGCTCTCAAGTGATATGGTTTGGTTTACTCTTTGTTTTGCTGTTTTTCATAGTATGTAGCCTGGGACTCAATAACAGTGTTGTTTAGGCCATTTTGACTTCTTTGGATGTCCTAGGCTCTTGATTTGTATTTAGATGTGGGAATGGAATGCATAAGAGGTAAAGGCACCTTTGAAAAAAGGAGGACAGTTAACAGGGTGCTTTTCGTTATTGACTCCTTCGCTGTGAAGATGTGTAAATACGGGGAAAGACTATGTTTTGTTCACCATACCACTGCATCTCTCTCTCTTGTGTTACTCAATAGAATGTTGATGCTCCTGCTGGTGGGCTGTTTCATGGTTTGTCATGTAGCTCCCAGAAAGACGGTATAATTTGGAGAACTTGTTAAGGCTTGGCAGCTTCACTGGGCTCCAGGTTGTAAGGAGTTCACCCATCAACCTGTAAGCCAATGTGGTCTCTCATGAAACTCCCACATCTGGCTTCCTCCCTTCATGGTGAGTGCACAGCCCTGAGAGTAACTTCTGGTTCTCTTTCTTCTTTGCTCTTCCTGCAGTTCCACAGGCTCGTCTGTCAGCCTTAAACTTTCCTGTAGGTACCACTGCTTATCTAGTCTCTGTCCTTTTGTCCTTGAATTAGTAGTCCTCCCAGTGAGACAAAGGCTTTCTTTGTAGCTGGGCCATCTCTGTAAAGAGTCCCTAAATCCTAATGTTTGCTTCTGACAGAGGAAAAAAGTGAGTTGCTTTGAATTCATATGCTTTTATTTGGGGCAAACAAAAAGGCAAACCAAAGAAACAAACAAAAAAGAGGCAAGTGACAAATAAAGCAAACAGATTTAAAAGTCTTAATATCAAAAGAATATCCATTATTTATTTGCTTTGCCATTATATTTCATTACTTCTCCATTACTGGTTTTTTTTGAAGAAATTGTTTCAGGAGAGGAAATAGAAGTCTCATTTTACCACCCACTGCCCAGACCATTTTGGGAAAGTGTGACACAAGTGACGCTCACTGTCAGATAAAGCCACCATCATAGTTGTGCTCAACACACTTCACTGAGAGTAGCTGTTTCTTCAGGAATTCGAGGAGAAGCAGGGAACAAGGAGGGTGTATGTGTGCTGTGTGCCAGGCACAGATTCCCTTTGCTTTGATTTGATTTGATTTTTATACATCTTATTGGAAATGAGTGGGTTAGTGACTGAGCAGGAATCACAGGTGACACACTGGGGCTTGGCACGCCAAGGAAAACCTGAGGCCACTTGGACTCCTGTAATGAGTGAAAAAATTCAGCTTTATGGCTCTCCCAGAGTCTGACTGAAATAGGACTGGTAGTAAACAACTTATGTGCTAATAGCAGGGTGCCTTAGCTTGCAGGTGGTTTGGAACAGAAGTGAGTGCCTTTAAGCATTGTTTTATGGTGTTGTGCATTTCAGACTGAAAAATGGCCACAAGCTTTATTACTTTAATATTAACACTTTTTCATTACTCTCTCCCTCCCCCCTCCTGCAAACTGCTGCACTCATCCATTATAGTGACTTTTTTCCCCTTCACCTGGCGTTTTTCACAGCGTGAGAGACGTGGGTGGCAGGAGGGACAGTTGAGGACATAATGGCACCTCATCTGTTGCCGAGTGAAGCCAATGCCCAGGCTGCCGCCGGATACCTGTTGAGGTAACTTGCAGAGCCCTCAATGACGACAGCATCCCTCCTGCCTTTGCTGCTGCTTTCCAGTGACATGCAAGGGGAGTGCACCTCCTGTGAGACCTTTTCCCATTAGGTTTTTCCATCCTCCCTCCTGCTCCTTGATGGCAGGGGCTTTGCAGTGCAGATGTTGTTATCCATCCCTTCTGAACCCTTGCAATCAGCTGTTCCTACTGCACTTGCCACTGAGGGCTGTGTGCCAGGATGTTTTAAAATTGGGAAACAAGCAGCAGTGATTCACAGGATCGAATTTGCCCGGCTTTCTCCTGCAATGTGGAAAAAATGGTGTTAAAAAGTTTTTTTTAAAAAATCCTATTCTTATATTCTCTTTTCCATTCCAAGTATGTCAAGTTAAGTTTATCTCAGTGCCAGTACCAACTGTAACCAGAGTTAAATTAGCCTTCCTGTTATCTCTGCTTGGGTTTCACTTTTCAACAAGCCTTAGTAAAATAAATCATGTCCCACATGTCTTTAAATTTCATTATCATGACCTAACTTAATTTACTATAAATTATTTCTACCTGAGCTTCTTCAGCTGTGAACTTGCAGCCTCGAGTGTCTTGCTTATTGGATCATTGCCCAGCTAATCAAGACTTTTTTTCCTTCACAACTCCTGCTTTTTGTATCAGCTAGGTCTGCCAAAGTCAACTTTTCTGTATAACCGCAGAGGGGACACACAAAGAGCTGATGTATTCTTGTCTTTAAAATAAGGGTTTTATTGAACCAAGTTTCAGTCTGTTCCTGTTGTGCTCTAGTGCTGCTGATAAAGACCTCTTTTCCCTTAGAATAAATGTGACCTCAAGGGTTTGTTCTCCTCTTAGAGGTAGCCATTACAATACTTCCTTTTGTTTCTTCCTTCCTTTTGTTTTCTCCTTGGGAAAAGCGACTGGAAAATCTCTGCACACTCAATGTTGAGCAGCTGTGCCTTGTTTTTGTTTTTTTTGGCACAGCTAGATTCCACGTCTGCTAAAGGCTGGTGTTTATTTCCACTGAGAAAAGCAGATATTCTTTTCTTTAGAGCTGTTCCTTTTATTTAGCAATTGGTGATAACTTTTATTTCAGCACCATGAACGTTGAAGGCTCACCTGCCTCTCACCAAGCTGATGAGTTGCAAACAGGTTGAGGATTTTTGCTGAGTAAGGGTCGGAGAACCCGTAAAGGATTTCAGCCTGCAACCTCAAGTTGTAATAAGGACTTGCTATCATCGTATGTCCTCAGAAGAGAAACTTATGCAGCAAGTTTTTTACGACTTTGGAAAAGTACTACACTGTTAAAAGAAATTAAATAAATAAATTACCTGACTTCCTGGGAAGCCTTGGGGATGCTCCAGAGCACTTATCTCAAAATGAAAACATGCTGATTGTTGCTTAGATGTAACACACGTAATTTGGAAAGTTCTTTAATGGCAGCTGAGGGCCCGATGTAACTCACCAGCAGATTAAAAAATAGCCAGTTTGTATAACTTTCATTTGGAGAAAGTGGTAACATGCAACTGTTTATGAGGAACAGTGGAACACTGTCTTTCAATATAGCCTTTCTTTTGAAAACAGACGCTCTTGCTTGGTCTCTGGATCCTGGTGGAGCAGATACATCTGCTAGAGTAGTTTAACTCTTATGGTGGATGTTGATACAGGATGGTGCAAGAACAGTGGGCACAAAAGGTACTGCCCTGGGCACACAGAAGTCTACTCAGTTCAGATGTGCTGCAGTCTGACCTAAATTTTTGGGTTCAATATGAGGTTTACTGGTAAAACGACACGTCATGTGGCAGGGGGTCAGATTAGATGACCTAATGGCTCCATCTGGCTTTAAATTCTTAATTAGGGAAGTGCTGCCAGCACAAGATGGCATTGAAGCTTTACACTGCTAGATTTTGCTTATTTGGGAGATCCTCACCTGAAGCAGGGCTACAGAAGTTGTACTTAGGGTAGTTTTTTCCTCAGCTTCTAATCGTAGTAGCTGCCAGCAGAGCTAAAAGTGGGTCCTGATGGGAACCTGGTAATCTTGCTTTCATGGAAGTATAAAAGCCCTGTGTCTGACTATTCCAGAATACCACATGTTGAGCTTTTAGAGTTATAATGATATCTAAATATAGAAAGAAAATCTATTATTAGGACACAAAAAACCCAAAAAGAGGTACATTTCTCCAGCAAGCTGATGAAAAAGAAATTACAGTTATTTGAAGCTGTTCATGGATTAAAATATTAAAGGTGGGGATGTGGTTTTTGTGGTGGGTGGTTTGATATGGTAGACATTTATGATACCTTTGCTTGAGACCTTTGGTGCAGAAATGGGAAGTACATCGTGCGTACATGTGGTGTTGTAGATGTGCTCTTGGCTCTCTCAGCTATGCAAGTGGCAGTTTGCAGGTGTATTACCCATTGGCACAGCAAAACCAGCATCACTGATCAGCCAGTTACTTTGGCAAGCCCGAATAGCTTGTAGTTAACTCAGTGTGTGACTTGATTCTGGAAGGTCAGCTGAATGTCTTTTAAAGTTGCTCAATTGCTTATTGATCTCATAATTATTCCATACTTGCTATCTCTTTTGCTGTTTTCTAAATTGTATTGGTAAGTCACAATTTTAATTTAATTCGTAGAAGCTTGTGGTTTTGTGGTGTTGACCATTCACTATTTAGAGGTTTTAATTGGAAGTTTCAAACTTAATTGGTTTCTTTTATGTGCTGGTATACATTTTATTTTTCTTGCATTTTTCTAAATGAGTTACTCTACTTCTACTTCTTTTAGGTCCTGTTAATATACAACTAGCATATTTCAAAACACAAGGAGCTGAATTAATAACTGCTGAGGTACTATATTTTAACTGCTGTCTCCTTTTGCTAATTTATCTTGTGGGTTTTTTCTCCTCCTTAATATTTTTTCAGAGCAACTGCTCTGGAAGTATGTTCTTTTTCTTTCTCATCTCATCTTGTGTATTACTATTATTCAGGTTTCTTCATTTTAGTAGTAGCTTCTACTGGCTTCTTTCCTTCCAAATTCCTCGTGCCATGGATTACTGCTCTATGTTTGTGTCACTGGGCAGTTGTGCAGGGAGAGAAACAGCCTTGGTTTCATGGGGTTTAACACAACAGGGTAATCTAGACGCAGTTAAAAGCAAGAGTTTGTGAAACTGAGTGCTGAACTGTCGCTGTGGCACTTCCTTTGCTCAAATCTGTACTTCCTGTTGAGCTGTCTAACCCAAGGAATGGTTTCATCTGTGGTGACCCATCGCAGTTTCTGGGAACCTGCTCTGTGACAGAGGATCTGCTGGATAAAGCAACTTTCAGCCATGCTCTGCTTCGTTCTCCTTCTCCCTGTCTTTGGAGTCTGCAGCACCTCTGTAGCAGGACTCCCTGGTGCCCAGGTGTCTGCTGCCAGCAGCTGTCTTGCTGCTGCTCTGGGCAACTGATGGCAGCTTTGTGGAGCTCCCAGCATGTTCCTTGCTGAACGGTCCCCTCAGGTTTGCATGCTTATTTCTGCCCTGCTGACTTTATTCTCAGCACAGCCTCCCCAGCCTAATTACAACTTCTCTCTTCTACTAAGTTGCAGGAGCATTTGGATGAACCTCAAATAAGCCTAAAGATCACAGTACACAGAACCAAATAAGCACCCTTAAAAGTGGAAGAAAGGTCGCTAGGTGATCCTAATCTTGCTTATCTTTGCAAGGTGGTTCCTTAAAGGCCTATCAGTTTCTGATAACACAGTTTTGTTACGAGGGGTTAGATTTACACTTTGCAAAAATAGAATGAGATTTTCAACTGGGCAAGGACACCATCTGCAGTCACCAGATGCAGTTATCAAGATTAAATTGAAAGACTTGCCACTGATTATGCTGGTAATCATTGAGGTAATCAGTGTAATTATCTTGAGATCAAGACAACATTTTCTCTGATCGGATAGATTCTGCTGAATTAAGCTGAAGGAGCATCCATCATTAGCTACTGGAAAGAGTATGGCTCCAACTGGGCACTTGTCTGTTTCACTTTGATCGTGTTATTTTATAATATGGGAGAAAAATAAATCGGAAAATATTGTGAAATTGACGTTTTATGATGAAAACATTTTCCATTGGGTTGTATCAGGTTTCTTGAAAACCTACTGCATTACTTATTCATGAAAGACTCCTAGGTACTCTCTTCATAACCAGACTTTAGAAAACACTTTAGTCTGGATCTCTTTACCCAAGGAAGATGAAGTGTTTCCACTTCAGGTTATTTTAAGCTTGCAGAGTATATTTTTTTTCTACTATAGATCATGTGGAGGATTGACTCAGCTGCAACTGGAAAGGATTTTCTTGCCAAACAGAATGGTTGTTGATGTTTTCTCAGAAAATGTGACTGAGACTTGGTAGAATATAATCCCAAACTCTTAAAATGTTTTTTACTCTAATGCATACTAATAATCTAGAAACAAATGATGCAGCTTTGGAGAGCTCTTCACAAGTAGTCATTTGTGTGTGTTGGAGCATTTTCCTTTAGCATCTGTACTGTGGTTCTTCATGTTCTTATATAGTGGTAAAAAAAAAAAATTTGCAGATGTGTTTGCTGAGCAGTAACTGGCATAGCTTGAGCCTTTGTTCATTTCTGCTATAGGTTGTCAAGACAATTTCCTCCAAATAATAGTGCTAAATGATGTTAAAGATTATAACGTATCTTATATCTTATGCCTTTCATTTTTAACTTGCTTTATGTTGCCACTACATATGCACTGTAAGTGTACATAACATTTTCTTTGCTTTTTCAAATGACATAGATGTGCATACAAAATGCTGTTTATAATTCCCATCAGGGTATTGCCCAGAGAAGGGATGGGAGCCGTCTGTAGTCTGTGTCAGATGACGAGGATGCAGGAGATAACTAGGAAGAGTAGGCAGCACTGAATATCTTCTAAAAAGCGGGTGATTCAATCTTTGTTAAGGCTCAAAAGAATGAGGTCTAACAGCATCCCCAACAGCTGTTTCTTTAATTTCCAGCAAGTTACCAGATTTCACTCCAAGAAATGTGTTGCCACAGAAGACTTGCAAGAGCAAAGCCTCATAGGAAAGTTAGGAGATGATTGGTAATAATTTTATTGGTCATCAATCTGCTATTATATCTGCAAAGCTTCACACAGTTATTTATCAGCTGAGAGTTATGAAATAATTCCTGACTTGACGTGAAAAGGGAAAAAAGTCAAATACATTCTTTAACGTGAACCCAACCCATCAGTCTTAAAGTGCTGATTCATTTGCCCACACAGTATAATTAAGATGTTAATCTGTAATAAGGAGTGGTACATACAGTGATGTCACAATCAGAAAGTAATTATAGCTGAAAATGTTCATTTGGCTCTCCTCAACCATTTTATTACTCTGACAGTTAAGGGAGGGCATTCATAGCTCAGGATCTATAAACCTTTACCTACACACTTTGCTTCTACAACTGGAAGTGGTTTCCTGTGAGCAGTTATATATAGATGCCTATACTGGAGGTTTTTTGGGAACAAAATGTCAACTGGCATTCTGAGTCCTGTCCTAGGGGAGGATATTATAGTTTGGGTACATTTGATGTTTCATTAGATAATGAATCCATTATGTAGTTTAAGTTCAGGCTCACACTGATTAATTATGACATTTCAATTATTCATAGAATCAGCGATCTTTTGCGCCCCTTTTCCCCCACCTCATTTGCCATTGGCTTCTATTAATTTCTCTTTTTACTGCTTTAGGATTTTTCATCTTGCCATATTCTGAAATCCTGAAACTCTTCCCCTGTTCAAGACTTTCATCTGGGAATTTAAATCACCTGGCACCTTGCAAGCAGCTCGTGGCACCTCTCTGGTTTAGTGCTTTGTAGCATCTTAACTGCCTACCTTCAAGGTGGCTGAGCTGTGAAGCAGCCAGGCCTCCACGACTGAAAAGTGACAGGGAGAGATGCGTGAAAGACGCAGGTTGTCCTAGGACTCCAAACCAGATTCTTGTTTCATCTGCTAAATAGTATTTCCTCATGTTGTCCTAGAGCCATGGAGAATGTTGAGTTGTCTGACTCGGAGTCTGTCTGTGCAGTGAGATTGCCCTTGGCTGTGGTGTGCTGGCAGCACACAAGTGGCATTGTTTTAAAGGATTGTATTGTTTGTTTGGAGGAATTCACTTGGTACCCCTGCAGTTTGTTGTTCTGTAGACAGAACAACACAGCACAGAGAGCAGAGAGATCAGAAGTGGCTGCTGCGTTCCCCTTTGGGTCCTGCAGCTCCTGCCCAGCTCCAGGTCGCAAGTATCATCACTTTGCAGCTCAGAACCCACTCAGTCAGTCAGTCAGTCACATTGCCGTGGTGTAGTTTTATCATATATCCATAGGGAAGTGAAAAAAACCCACAACTTCTTATTTTTACATCAATCTTCTTGTTATTTTAAAAATTTGTGGGCTGATTCAGCCTGCAGATGCTGGTGGAGCCAGGCAAGATTTCATGGAGGTTTTTCACCAGTGTGCACAGACTGCTGGCCTCCAGAGTCTCAGCTGCTTTCACACCTGGCACACAGATGCACAGGCTAGCCCAGTGTGCAGCTTACTGGGAGTTCTGTGTTTACCAGTAGTGTAAGCTTCATTAAGGGTAGGATGTCTTAAATCGTTCTTTCTCTAGATGTCTTCTCTGTTTTAACTCTTCATAAATATGCCATTAGCAATTGTTTGGGAGTAGTGGTGGCAAATCTCTTTCTTTGGGTTCAGGTAAAATTGTCCTGTCCTCAGTCCTCTAGCAACTGGACTTTTCAGGTTGGATAATCACCTGTTAATTTTAGCCTATGATCTCCATCTTATGGCTGTCTTGTCAATAGTAATTGCAAGGTAATATTTTTAGAGACAAAGTCATATGTAGTTTTTAATGACAATGGGGAAAAAAAGAGGAGCAAAAAGTCTTAAAATATAGCTCTGTGGATGGGGGATAGCAAGGTTGAGGGGTGTGTATGTGTTTTGTAACAAGCAGACTGGCATTACAAGAAGCAGAACTCATGGGAAACAATGTATTAGAAAGGGATGTATTTTCTATTTCAATGGTTAATTTGCTAAACCCAATGTAACCCAAAAATATTCATATGGCAAAGTTAAGACCTGTTTTAATACAAAATAGAAAAGGAGATTTATCAGTGAGCATCATTTCTATAAACCAACATAGTTAATGTCATAAAGGAGGGAAAAAAGTTATAATAATGTCAGGTCTTTCGAAACTATAAAACATCTCAGTAATTTTCTGAAAGTCAGTTAAAATAATGATCTTTTTACAGTGCTCCATTTAATGGATTTTTAGTTATAAAATTTTAATATTTATTCAAAGTGCAAGTTTGCTTTAAAGATGTCCTAAAAAAGAGCCCTGTAGGAGTCTTATTTCCTGGACTTTTCTAATTCTGTATCAAAATCCCGATTCTGGCACACAAGAAAGTTGTTACTCTGAAGGGTAGGACTTTACTTAGACCAGGCTTGAAAAGTTTGAACTGACTTTCAGCGATCTCTTGAGGGCTTACTGGGAGCTGAGAGCTTCTTTTGAAGGCAGTAGAGCTGCCCACAGAAATAGGAGCTGTCTTTGGGTTCATATATGAGTTGTATGGGCTGTACAGGAGGAGGATGGGAGGCACCCTGACATGTGCAGTGCATCTCTGATGTGGAGGGTCAGCGATTGTTCTCAGGGATGCCTTCAGTATTAACTGAGGACACAGCGATGTTTGTTGTGGGCTCTGTGATCCCAAGGAGTGTGGAGCTCTGCGGTGCCATTTGGGAGCCGTTTTCAAATGAAGGCTTCTCTGGGTACTGTGCCTAAAGCTAGTAGCAAGGTCACTTAAGCTTTACAGCGGTACATCCTCAGAAGCATGGTAAGCCTAGGCAGGTAAATTGTGCATCAGTCCCTATGATCCGCATTCTTGAGAAGGTGGGTTGTACATAATTTTTTCCAATTTTTCTGGTGGTTGACAAGTGACAGACCAGACAGATTGACTACAGTCATGATGCAGCCAACAGCTCACCCCCTGTGGTTGATCCCTTGGCTTCTTCCTATTCCCTGTTCTGATCTTGCCTCCTTGTTTGAGCACATGAGCTACAGTACCAAGAAATTCCTTTCTAATCATGGAGCCTTCAGTAACCGTAAGTGCAAACTGTGTGCGCAGTTGCCGAGCATTAGTAGTTAGCTGTGACCCCTGTGACATTGCTGGAGTAATAGATGCAATCTTTTTCATCAGTGGATCCAGCTTTGAAAAGGAGACATTATTCTAGTACCTTATGTTATTGATAGGGAAAATGGAGTTGCTATCACTGCATTTCTTTCACAGTGAGGTGTCTGTGCTATGTGCAGCCCTTTTTGCACGTGCTAGAGGATGGTGTAGTTGCTCAAATGCCAGTGAAGGCATAATTTAGCTTAAGGGATCTGCACAAGCGATCGTGCATGAGACGGAAGTATCACTTGACATAAGAGCTCAGCAGTAAAAACCCTTTGTAGCCAGACTTTCTGACCATAGAAGCCACATAAAACTCTATAGGTTTACAGGCTGCCAGTTATGCTCTCACTTTCAGGACTGTGCTTTAGCTGCAACTTGATGCCACAGCACCTTCAGTCTTTTTTTTCCTCAGCATCTCATGATATTGTATCCCAAAGAAAAAGCGAAAGAACGTCTTCCAAAATATCTGCAATATTTATGCAGTTGTTATTGCTAGGAGGGTGTGTTCTGCACAATGCCTGTACTTGTCAGCTTATGGAATGAAGATGCTTTTAGGAAGAGATCTTTTTCCATTTTCCCGTTTTATTCTTGTTTGTGAATTATAACAACAAAAATTCAAAAGTCTCCCCTGTCCCTTGTCACTGAGGAGTCCTTACAGCCTGTGATCTGGTGAAGGCCAGTGTGGTATTGACAGTGGAGAGCTGCTGCTTATTCTTCCCATCAGTGTTTGACAAGCAGGCAGAACGAATGAGGATGTTGCGTGTGAGTCCAACATGTGTCTGTTGGACCCTGTTCTACAGACTTAATTTGTGGCCCTCATTCTGTGATTTACAACAGGAATCTGCCCATAAAGACTTCTATATTAAATACATTGGATCATGATTTTGTCTTTATCGTGTGAGATCTTGCTTGATGAAGAGCTGTCAGGAGAAGGGTGATGATCTTGATTTTTCCTCAACAGAAATGTTTGGGAGTTTACCTGACACTGTCTGAGAATTCAGGTGAAATTCCAAGTAGAAGTGTTGTTGTATTGGAGCAACTTGAACAAAGGTATTTGACTGTCTCAGGTAATGTTTATAGTGCTAGATAGCAATCTTTGAAGGACTGTACTAAAATGTAGATACACAATGTGTGGAGAGGGCATCTGATGAACAAACAGGGAGTAAGTCCCTTTCTCACATCTGAAAGATGCAAATTTGCAGGAAGTGTGTCATCAACAAGTGACTCCGCTGATGTCACCTGAGGGCTGAGGGAGTCGTGTGTGTGGGTGTGTTCAAAATACTACAGGCAGAATACCTCTCAAGGTTGGTTGTAGTCTCTGCTTTTGAGTCATCTGAGAGAAGTGGCTGGCCCTCAAGTGCAAGGATTTGGTAGCTGTTCTATTCTCATATTCTGTGGAGGGAGGGGATGTATGAATACTTGGTAATGACCAAAGCTGCCATGTGGACTCTGAAAGTCTCTACACCACAGGAAAACCCCCTTCCCCTAGTCAGACATCTTTAACTATACGTATCTGTTTGGTTCTCTTTTTATGCATCTTTTGTTGTCTTAGTATTGTCCTAAACAACAAAACATCTCAGTCTGTGTCATTTTTCAGCTGTTCTGTGTGATGGTTGTTTCCTATCCTCCTATATCTTTCTCTGAAGACAAAACAGCATAAATTAATATTGCAGGCAGTCTTGTCCTGGACTTTCTGTGTGACTTACCTGAATCTGTGGGCCCTCTTTCCATGTTGGTAGTTGGAGGCACTAATGCTTCCTTACATCAGTAGTTTCTTGTGGGAGGAAATTATTAATCAAATAGATAATTAATAGTGTTGCATTCAGGAGCTAAGATATGATCTCTGCACCTTGTTTACAGTAAAGACAAACATTTGCAAGTACATGTCACCTGAAGCTCAGTAGAAATCTCACTATGTATTAAAAGCAATGTGCTTTCCCTGAGGATTTCAAGATTTGTACATTTTCCTGTCGTTGGATGTTAGCATTGAGAGAAGAGTCTTGGGGGAGCTTGAGGAGAGGAAGCCTTGGAAACCTGTTCAAATTTCAAGACTGTAAAGAACTCTTCTGTGCAATCTTCTGTGTGTAGTATTATTCCCCTGCAATATTCAACTTGGCGTTAGGTATTCTATATTTGTACTTGTATTTTAGAAATATATACAAAAAGCCTTTTTATACCATGCTGCTACCAGTGCTTCTGGTATTGCTGTCATTTCCTGTACCTTCATTCACTTTTGAATTTGTTTTTATTTTTTTTCTTTATTTGCAGATTTATAATTAATTCATATATTTATTTTAATTCTGTGTCTTTCATCCCTTTATGTGTAGTCATTAGTGTTACTGTCTGGTATATCTCTCTTGTGTTTGTTCCAACTTTGACACCTTCTTTACTGTGTTCCAAGCAGAGGAAATTAGATACAGCTCAAGAAGCCACAGATCTTTCTATTGGCATTAGAAATGTGTGAATCCTAGTTTTCTTTTTTTTTCTTGCAGTAACTAGAAGTAAAGAAAGTTCTTGCTCCAAGTTTATTGTTGAAACCTGAACCTCATATATCCCTTAGATTGGATATTCTGAAGCAAACAAAGCTCTGTTTACCCTGACTGATGCTGAGTTCCATTGGGTTTCTTCTGGTTAATTTACTGGGAATTTGCTGAGCTTTGTTCTTATTCAGACAAGTTTTGTTGACTGGGTTGTTAATTACACGTTTAAACTTGTATTTGCTCTATCTAACAACTTAAAACATTGTGAGTTTTTCTCCTCTCTATATTCATTTACTTAGTTAGGCCTTTAGAAGAGGCATTGCTTCATTAAACACTATCCTGCTTCGTCTGTAATGACTCTACTTCTTCCACTCTAAACACATTAATACATTAAATAGTTTCATTTGTCTTCAGTGGGATGAGGATGTTCCACATTGTCTTTGGTGCTTGGGGCCTCTTTGATTCATGATCTTTGGTGGTGTAACAGTATTGTGGAGGACTCAGCAGTCCACGCTGTAATTCCAGGTTGACAGGGTTTTTTTAGCCTGTAATGAAGCAAATTTGATATTTATTTGCCACACGGTGATGAGAACAGTATGATTTTTATGCTTCTATAAAATTAGGCACCCGAGACTACTTCAGATCTTTGCTCTTTCCCCCCATTCTCTTCCTGCAGTAAGACTCCAGCATCGGTGGTGAGAAGCCACTGCGTACAAGTAGTAGGTGATAAGATGATGCTCATTCTGTGGTGATGAGCTGGACCCCTCATCTACTCTTTCGGTGCTGCAGCACAGTAGCGAGGCACGTGAACATGAAGAGAAAAGAAAATAGGTGGCTGTTTTTCCAGGGGACAGGCTGTCCTGCCACAGCACCCAGGGCTGCTGGAGGGAGCAGCAGATTGCCAGCTCGGAGTGCCAGGGGGAGCAGCTGCCAGCTCCAGCTTGGCCTCCGAATGGGCTGCACATTTTAGCAAGTACTTAGCGCTTTTGGGTAGGCTGGGGAAAAATCAACTTCTGGAGCATATCTCCTTTGGTAGCAGATTTCTGTCTGGTCCCAAGAGCAGGCACTGCGGTGAGGCCAAAGAGAGAAATGGGAGGGATGCACCCACTGCAACAGGGTTCTTTGGTGTAAACCCTGTTTCCTCCACAGAGGTCATGAAGGATTGCATTGACTCAGGAGGTGCTACCTCACCTCTCTGTCGTCAAAGGGAGCTTTTTGTGCCCTGCTTAGTTCTCTTCTAAATAGTTTCACATTTTCAGGGTTAACTTCACAATTTCTCATTGCTAACAATTTCATTTCTTTTTAATTTTAGAGTAGAAGTTTTATAGAATCCAAGTGTAAGCTTTCTGTTTAGGTTCTTGGGCAATCACTGATTTGAACAACAGGTAAGTTGAAGATTAGTGGTGATACACTACTCTCTGCAGTAGTTGCAGTGAGAATATGCTGAGCTTTTGCCATTACCGAGCCATGGAGTAATCACAAGTAATGTACGTGCTGTTAAGTCTGGTTTGGGTTGTTTTATTTTTCTTTTCCTGTGGGGTTACTGACATACTGAGCCTCAGCAAAAAGGGTTAAGTAGAACTTGAGCTATGAAATTATGCTTGACACATCTGATCCATATTACTGCAGTGTGTCAGCAACTGCAGTTGGTATGTCAGTTCTGCAAGCAAAAAAGTGATTGCAATGCAATTTCTTCTTTTTCATGTAAAATCACACATATCCTCTGTGCAGGGATTTTCTTGTTCAGTGGGCTACAGTGTGGATTTAGAAAAGAAAACATAATTCATTTATATGTAAATACAACCTGAAGGCTACACGTATCTGAGCTTCTACAAAGACAGAGAGCATGTACATGAAAACAAATGGGCCTGTTGTTGTTAGAAATTCATAGTTTACCATAATAGGGGTGGTGAGGGGGAAGGGTTGTCTTTGAAACCATATAGGTCAGCATTTCAGACTTCTGTATTTGTGTTCCAGTTAAAGGAGAAAATGGAAAAGCTTCTGGATGTTTGCTATTTTAAAGCCAGCTTGAGGGGGGAGAAGCAGAAACAGCATTTTTCATATATTCTATTAGCAAATTACATGCCGTGAATAGGCTATTTTAATGTTTGGCTCTTATACAGGTTTCATGAGTTTTATTTGTTCTGGAGGATGGGATATGTGAGGTTTTGGCAATTCTTCCATTTCTTTTTCTCTTAGTTACATGAAAAAAAAAATTCAAAACAACTGGAGGTAGAAATTATGTCTGTGGGTCTCACAAAATGCTGGGATGTACAAGAAATCCAGCATCCTAAAGCAAAAAGGAAGGAGGGAGAGACAAACAAGGAGATGGTGGATGATTGTGGTGTCGTGCAGCAGCATTTAGTTTACCTGATTTTTGTTCCTTGATAGAGTAAAAATATTTCCTTTCTGAAGTACTTGATTTGGACTTAAAATAGCATAAATTATTTTGAGGTAAGTTCACATTAACCACCACAAATTCTTCACTTGACCTACCACTGTTGCTGGAGATACAAGTCTTAGCTCCTATCAATGCATCTTCTACTTCAGCAAAGGAAAATGCAATTTAGTTTTATAGCTGTTTTAGAAGAGTCTGTGATAAAAGCAAACCAGTGCCTTCTCTAGTAAATGTTAAAGACCAAACCTGTGCAATTTGTTGTAAGTGTAGTCCATGCTCTTAAAAATGTCCTGGGGATTTATGCACTAAACTCAGATTAATGCTAATAGGAGTTACTTAAGATAATAGATCATTTATTTAGTGTGGGATTTCCCTATAACATCTTTTTATTTCTATTTTTTGAATGAAAACAAAGTTAGGATTGGAGTTTATGGTATAAAGAACTTTTTTTTCCTTCTTTGTAGGCATGCTTCTAAGAATCGTATTGACCATGAGGAAGCCCACATGTTAGTAACCAGATTTTACTAATCCCGCTGAAGAAAATGAAGCCACGTTTCAGCTTTGCCGAACCTTTTCCCACCCTGTTGGCTGAATGAGAAATGGTTGTGTGATTATGCTGACAGCCCAGCATGCATTTGGTAGACCTGTGGTTAACTCGTTCCCTCTCCATGTGTCTGCTCTTACAAAGTTTTGTCCTCATGATACTGTGCTTTCATTCTGCCAGTATGTGCCCAAAAGGCTGCCTCTGTTCCCACTCTGGAGGTCTGAACGTCAGCTGTAGCAATGCAAACCTCAAGGAAATACCCAGAGATCTTCCTCCAGAAACAGTCTTACTTTATTTGGACTCCAATCAGATAACATCTATCCCCAACGAAATTTTTAAGGACTTGCACCAACTGAGAGTCCTCAATTTATCAAAAAATGGGATTGAGTTTATAGATGAACATGCCTTTAAAGGGGTGGCAGAAACCTTGCAGACTCTGGATTTGTCCGACAACCGGATTAAAAGCGTGCACAAAAACGCTTTCAACAACCTAAAGGCCAGGGCCAGAATCGCCAACAACCCCTGGCACTGTGACTGCACGCTGCAGCAGGTGCTGCGGAGCATGGCCTCCAACCACGAGACGGCCAACAATGTCATCTGCAAGACCTCTGTGCTAGACGAGCATGCGGGGAGACCCTTCCTCAACGCTGCCAACGACGCCGACCTCTGCAACCTCCCCAAAAAGACTACTGACTACGCCATGCTGGTCACCATGTTTGGCTGGTTCACCATGGTGATCTCGTACGTGGTTTATTATGTCCGACAGAACCAGGAGGATGCAAGGAGGCACCTTGAGTACTTGAAATCCCTGCCAAGCAGGCAAAAGAAACCAGACGAAGCTGATGACATTAGCACTGTGGTATAGTATTCTGAATACAATGACTGCCTTTATGATGGAAACTAGAGCTGGATGACGCTAAAACCAGTGGTTTACTTCTAACATTCATTGTAAACATTAAGACTTTCGGGGCTTTTTTTTTTTCCTGTTTAACTGAATTACACCACTGTTGAGCTTTCTAACAGAAAGTTTTGTCCGGGTGGTATACTTCAATTATTTCTCTGGTGGTATCCTAAAGCAAGTGAATTAATATGTAAACATTAGTTTAGACCCATTCCACTATTTAATAACGAAATTTATTTTTTTAATTTAAAAACCAAATAAAAGCTTAAATTTGAACCATGTAAAGCAGAGTAATTTATTGATCAGAAACCTGTTCAGTGCCAGAGCACTCCTGGTTTGCTCAGTGCTTGTGAGGTAGAAGAGAGGCGCGATGATGAAGTGGGCTGTGAGAGGTGCAGCAGTGGAGGGTCCTCGAAGGGCACGTCTTACCCATGGGTGCAAGGTGAGCAGCTGGTGAATGGTAGCCCGTTCTGTGGGCTGCCTGCCACGATGGGCAAGGGGCACAGTGTGGGCAGAGCAGAGTGCCCTGGCTCTGAGTGTAAGGGACTGATGCTTGGTTAACCTCTTGGAGGGCATTTCGGCAGTACTGGGGAGGAGGCAACCTGGAGGAGCTGCACCTCAGGACGTCGAAGAGAGGTAAGCTGGGGGCATGTGGTGGGTTTTCATCTCTACACCACTTACTGCCTAGCATGAGCTTCAGACAGGTGACCTCAGCACTGGGGAGTACAGGAAGAAGGCAACAGCAAACTTAGTATGTTTTTCAAACTAGAGTACCGCTAATGAAAATTTAAAAAAAAAATCTGGTGGGTTTAAGCTGTATATTAGTTCATAACTAAATGTAACTTCTATTTTTTAGGGAGCAGCCTTTTAAAACAATTGAAGGAAATAAATGAAGAGATAGGCTAGGCATAATCCGTGGTGTGTTAGGGTATATGTGTTTTTGTATGATTTTGTGCCTAAACGTTTGGGGAAACAGAAAGTCCACATGCGGTTAAACTCAGCCTTGCATATGAAATGGATATTTAAAATCTCTGCTGTCTTTAAATACAGTGTTTTTTTCTTTTCATAGATAAAGTTTTCAAAGGGAACAAATTCACAAAAATGTATTCCTCTTGTCCTTTATTACCATAATAAAATGATGCTTGTCTCTGGGTCCCTATAGATCCAGTCTAACTGACATTGAGAATATGTATTACAGAAAGGTGGATTAAAAAAATTAATAAAATGCTGCTTTTCAAGAAAAAGTATTAAAGGTCAGCCTTAAAAAATTTAAAAAACCCTCCAGAGTAATCTCTACCATTAGTTTATCCATTATTTCTGTTATGGTTCTGTTGTGAGGGCAGAAGCTTGTTTATCTTGCTTTTTCAGAACACTGTTAAAAAAATAGCTAAAATTTGTTTCAAAGCAAGTGAGAGAACAGGAAAAAAAAAAGACAGTTTATTTTTAAAATGAACATAGAGTCAACTTTTTATGTCATCTTTGCACTTTTATATCATCTTTGTAGGGTGAGTCCTTATGACCAACTTAGCTGTTTGCACATCTCCATGAGCAATTTTTGGCAAATTAAGACAAGGTTGATGTTTTTAAAGGGCACAGTCTGTCCATAAAATATCCACTGTCTGATATTTCTGTCCCTGCCACCAACTCCCTTAAGTACAAATTTTATTTTCTAAGGAGAGGCAGTTGTTGATTACACATCCTCCTTAGTTAGTGCTTCGTACTTTCCTGTTTCCAAGCTCTATCTGGATATCTACCCCAGCCTCCCAAGCTCGGTATGGCCTCCTGCAGGACCCAAAGGCACTAGACTTAAATATACATCTGAATCTGAGGAGGGCAGATAAAATGTTACACTGTACTGGCAATATAACAAACTCTACTTAACGAGACATGTAGTGTCTCTGTGTAGGCTGAGCAAAATTACTTCCTGATGTAATTCCCCTAATTTCTCTAAAATTTCCTTCAGAGTAGAATTGGTCTTATTTCTATCACTGTGTTCCCCAAGCAATACTTAGGATCCCAGCTAATATGCTGCTTTTGGAAAAAGCAGGGAGGACTAGCTAAAAGGTGGCTTTAAGCTAGAGATACTAACAATCAAGAATTTGGTGGTTTTTATTCACAGCTGAATGCAGGAATTTCTCGACAAAATTTGGACAAAATTATTTAAACAACATTTAGAAAATTGTAGTCAGTCTTAAAACACTTTAAAAACACTTGGCAGATTTTCAAAATTTGATTTCAGGCAACATTTTCAAGAAGAACTTCTCCTGCCAAAACGGACTAACAAAAACATAAGTAAGTTATCTTTAGGTTTTGTGGTTTTCCACTTTATTACTTAATCCATGAGACAGGGTATACAATGAGCTTGTATAATTTTACCCTAGCTGACCTTCTGGTTCTACATCTTTAAATTCTGACCCAAACAAATTTAAACCAAGTTAAGCATTACTCTGTAGAACTGCATTGGAGGGATGCTTCCAAAAAGAAGATGCTTGTTTTTACTGTATGTACTTCAAACCTTTCTTTCCAAAACTACTGTTTCTAGAAAAGCCTACGTGCTGCCCTTTGAAGTCAATGGCATAAACTTTTAAACTTTGGCAAAGTTAAACTCTTCAAGGACTTACTTCATTTAAAAAACCAATTTTGCTGAGAAATTAGTAAATTGGTATATTTTTATCTGTGGTATCTTAGCGTGTAAATAGAGATGAGATGAAATGGATGTTTCCTTATTCCCAGGAGATAGCATATGATAGAATATAAGAAGGGACATACATAACATAATTGTTTGGTTTTTTTTCAATTAAGATGCGTCAGGAAAAATAGAGCTGGAGCTTAATAGCTTAAATGGGATTAATTTCTCTACCCTGATTTTCTTACAGAAAACATCCCTATTTTTGTTTCTAAATGGTAAAGGATAACTCTCTCAACATGAGTTTTTTCTTAAAACTAATGGTGATTTTTCTCTGCTGATTTTCTAGTGTTATTATGCTCTGTGGGAAAGATCTGTGGTAGTGCATTTGGTCTGTGTATATTAAGGCTCAGGCTTTATGTTTTTATTTTATTCCCAGTTTGTTACACTATTAGATACAGATAAATTCACTGTTAATGTACATTATATTCTTAAGTCTTTGGTAGCAAGATTTGGCACTGCAATTGCCATAAATTTCAGGGGTTGAGTATGAACATGAAAATATGGTGATGCATGTTCTGGTCTTCCCAGGGAGAAAAGAAGAATTTTTGTTTACCAAATAGATGCCTTGCAGAAAATCTACTACATTTGTTTTTCAGCTTGAAAGGGGCAAATTGTAAGCATTAGAAAGCAAAAAAAGGAAAGTAAAAGGAGCAGCTGGAGGCCTAAACACTTGAAGGTGTCATGGAGTCTTGCAGCATGTTTAGATGTGCAGTGGGGTCTCAGAGTGAATCTAAATCAGTTTTAAAAAGGGTATCCCTCTACTTCCACACCTGGAAAAAGATGTAACAAGCTAAAGAACAGTAAATGAGATTTGTTTTAAAAATGATCTTTAAACTTTAGGAGGGAAATCTAAAGAAGGAAAATATAAGAGGATATAAATTCTGATGAGGTTGCATGTAAAGCCATACTATGGGCAAAACAAATGGGAACATTTTTTTCCTAAGCAAGTGAGAAACTATTCACTTTAGCAAGAGCCTCGAGTTAATTGGGTATTAAGGAAACACTGTGGATGGATAGGCTAAATGTTTTGAAAGAAACTAGGCTAACATTTGGGAAGGGGAAAAAGTCGTCATTAGTTACTGGTTGAAAGATAAGAAACAAAAGTAAGAAGAAATCGTCTGTTTTCTCAAAGGAGAGTGGTTACTGAAATTTCTAAGGTGTCCCACAGAAATCAGAATGGGAGCAATGCTGTACAGTGTATTCCTGGGTGATGTGGAGAGGGGAGTTGATAATGAGCTGGTAACATTTGTAGGTTATAAAGTTATGGAGGGCAGTCCAGCCTACAGCTAACTGTGAAGAAATACATAAGGTCTCACATTTCTAATTTGGCAGATGATGATATAAAGAATGTTGGATTTGGTGTGAATAATTACAAAGTACTGCAGATGGCACATCTGAACATGAGTATATTCTCTAAATTGGCTGTAATCAAATGGAACAAGCATCTTGGAGGCACAGTGGGAAGCTCTTCAATGACAAACACCAGAAATTATTAGGGGGGAAATAAGCGAACAGCGTGGGGGAATGGCATGATAAACCACTGAATAAAATCTGCGATGAATACACATCTGGACCATTGCATTTCAGTTCAGGTTCTCCTTGTCTTCAAGAAAAATGAACTTACTCAGTACTCTGAAGTACTGAATATGTAGAGAAAGATAATAAGATAATCAAGGATATGAAGTTGTTTCCATAGGAGAAGACATCTAACACCCGCAGTCATGGAGGTGAGATGCCATTGGAACTCATTATGATAACTGGAGTAGTAAACAAATGGGAAATTCAGAAGATCTGATCTGTTTCTTGCAACAGACAACAGCAGTCTGGTTAGACAATATCGGGCAATGGATGCTGGGGTTTTTTTAAACACTTTTGTAGAGAGCATGTATTTAAATGATAAAGTACAGGTTACTGTAGAGAAGAAAACACATATTCAAAGGTAGGACTCCATATTAGAAGTCAAGATAGTTAGTGGTTCCGAATGGTAGCGTTATATAGATACATATCTCAACAAGGAAAGTCCCTGCTCATCCCAGGAGCTGGGGTGGTTTCCCTAGGAAAGGCTCACAGGTCTGTGCTCCTCTTACTCTCTGAGGTGCTGCTGTGGGTGTTTGTTGAGGAAGGGAAGGTGGGCTTGATTTGTATGGCACCAATGCTCTCATGTGTCCAGTGGGATGCAAATCAAGCTGCCTCCTTGAGAGGCAGGAGAGGGCATTTGTAGTGAAGACGAGGAGATCCCCCATGCATGGAGTGGGAATGAAGTCCAAGAAAAGCAAAATCCCACTTAAATGTTGGTGTCTTCTCACTGTGAATTGCAGCACTGACAAGGTTTGAGCGCTCTGTGCTGAGTTGTGCCAAGACTATGTTAACTAAAGGAGTGACAGCTTTCCACTGGGTATCTGTGAAAAATTAATTCAAAGACCTTGCCTGACATATCAAGGCAAGTTAATACTACTCTTAGAGCTCACCTGGTGGTCCGTCTAGAAAGGATGGGAATTTCTCTGCAGATTCTTCATTAAAACAAGGCTAAGGACTTGTTTTTCATGAAGAAATCCCTTCATCATTGTTTCTGCAAGTGAAAACTGGTGTGATGACTTTTTGAAAGCATAAATACTTCAACAGTGCCGCTTAAGACAGAGAAGTGCCCTGGAAGCTTTGGTTTTGTTTTGCCCGAGTCAGTCTGAGGAGGGAAACCCACCGACAAGCATCAAACACAGCATATCCACGCTGAATCACAGAAATTTGTGAAGGAGGTGTTTTTTGCATGCCATGCCAGTATATCCATGAGTACGTACATGTGCAGGGCATCCATACATCTCTCAAGTTCACTCATATTTCCCTGTGGTTAGTCGTGTGCATGACTGTGTCAGCTGTAGATACACAAGCGTGCAGATAAAACAGGATCTTCCTTGGATGCTTTCGTTTGCCTTATTTAATACTAAAAATGGTTGCTTTGTTGCTTGAAAGCCATGATTCATGCTGCATTTAAGCCAAGTACACCTCCATCCTCAGCCTTTCACAATGCTCCCTGATCCCAGTACCAGCTACCCAGAATGTGGAAGAAGATGAGGTGACACTGGCATAGCTCATCCTCTTTCTAAGATCCTGAGTCACATCCATTGGCTACCATATAAAGCTATTACAGAGCTTTGTGAACAACCTTTTGTTTTCCTGCTGGCTCAGAAAGCAATACAACTTCTTAGAAAGCAAGATATTTAGGTGGATGATGTAATGCCTTCTAGCTCTTAAGGAACAGCCCCATTTGTGAAAACTGGAGAGTGCAAGTGCAGCTCATGTTCCTGGATCAGTTCTCCTCTTCTGCACTTGTAAATGAGTAGCTTCTTGGCATTACAAGTGTGTTTGGCTGTGTTTTTCTCCTAGGAGATAGTTATGGCCCTTGGAGGAGATTCCTTGAGATGGCTGTGAGTCTGAATACAGCTTCTAATTCCAAACGAAACTCCAGAATGAAAAATGAGATGGTTTTAAGCTTTCCCTACTGCAAGGAAACTTAAGAAGCAGTTAAGTATTTGGGAAATCAAACATCTGTATTATTCTTAATGCTGTTGTGAGGTTTTAGAAGCACATCCTGAGCATCCTGCTGCTCTGGTGGGGCAGTCAGCAAGCAGAATTCATAACAAAGCAGCAATCTCCATAGCCTGTTAGTGGCAGATTAAACTGGACATTGAGGAAAAAAACCCAAAACCAAACCAACGCAACAACAACACTAACAACAACAACAAAACCCAAATAAACAAAAAAACCAACCAAAGAGAAAGTCTCTATGTTGAGCCATCTGTTTAGGTATCGTCATCCTTCACAATTAGCAGTCCCTGCCTCATAATCAAAGAGTTTGTGATCTCTTGAGTTCTTCATAGCTCCATCTTAATTTGGAAAAATAGGTCTGTTTAAATTCATCTGCCCTAGTGCTGGTAGAATTATGACCTGACACTACTCATATTTAAATGGAGATTGAAGCTGAACGTATTAGCTAAACCTTGTCTGCACTGAGCTCTGTTTGTATGCCTGTCTGCACATCTGTAAAAAAAGCCTTTAGGTATGTATCAGAAAAACATACATTTTCTTTACATGGGTGTGGTTATAAAATAGTGCTCTTTCAGATATGCTTTGGAAGTTTTTAATATATAAAAGAAAGGAAAAAATTGGGAAGGAAAAACAGGCTCCAGAACTTTCAGGTTGTCTTCAGACATCAAAGCTGGACAAAAAGGAGAGGAAAAAAAAGCCCTATCAAAACCTATTCTTTTTTTTCTTCCTTTGAGGATTAGCTTTGTGCTCAATGCTGCATTTCATGGTTTACCAATTTTTTATTTCTGTACCTAAGCCAGATTAACATTCACTTTCAGCAAAGTCTCTTATAAATGGAGTTCTTAGTCCCAGAGAATACTGAGGCATATCACGTTGTCTGAAAAAAACCTATGACTGCAACAAATAAGCCCTCCAGACAATATCTCTATACCCTGTTAATTAAATTTAGTGGCAGTGAGAAGAATTGTTGAATTAAAGCAATACTAGAGAGATTTCTGGTTCTCAAGTAGATGCTGGCTTTTATGTTATTAATGTGACTGTATACGGGGCAACCAACACACCTTTTTGCTATTCTATTTAAGAAGCCATGGGTCTGGTTGCTGTTGCAGAACACAAAGCCCATTGTCCCTTTCTTTGCATAGCCCCTAAGGACAAGAGCTTTGGGGAACGCCATGTCTGGGAAATGCCACCCTGAGAACAGTTTGTTCAGAATCTCACCTCAGCTGTGTTGGTTTAGGCCACCTGTAAAAGGAGGGAAACTGCTGTTTGGATGACATCTGTGAACCCTCTCCCTCCTGAAGTGACTTGCTTACAGTCAGCAGATGTACCACATGTCAGGATCCCAGACAGCTCAAGCCAGTGGGAGCTTGCTTTCCTTCAGAATGTTACAAGTTCATTTTGGTACATCAAAATCCCCAGTACTATAAACTGGAAACCACCAGCACAGCCCATTTGATTTTCAAGACAAGACTGTCTAACCACATTGCATTTGTACCCAATCTAGAATATTTTGCCTTCTCTTTAGTCTTTTGTTGTTTAGTATTATATTTCTGGTTGAATAAACTTCATGGCTCTTCAGATTGATCTTCAAGAAAGCTTGTTTTCACTTACCAAAAATTATTTCCTATTGCTATTAATGGTAGATCTCACTGGTAAATGTGTGCAGAGATCAGCAGAGATTTGGTCTTGTCTCATGGTTTTTTGCAAGATTCATGAACTGATTAATATATTAGGGATTTTTACAAAAGTAAATTAGATATGATATGTATGCACAGACTATTTTTTTAAAAAGGGCTAATCAATAAATGAACAAAATGAAATTTACTGATTTTATTCTGAAGTTCTGAAGTAGAAGAAGACTAGCTTTTCAGGAGAGCTGGGTAAGGTATAAAGGTATTCCTTCAAATGACAAGCTCTGAAGTACATGGAAACATCTACTTCTTTTCAGAAGCTGTGGCAACCCTGAAACTATAGTGGCACCATGGTAGATGCAAATTGCAATGCTGAAAATAACTTATTTTTAGATAATTGAAGAAAATCAATCTCTCTCCTGGATTCTTGCATTGTAATGTCAAAATTCCTGGCTGAACTTGAAACTGTGCTTTCTTTGTTAGCAAACTTTCTTCCCACGTCCGGGAATGTACTTTGGACTGTATGTGATAAAGAAGTTTTGATAGTGCCTTCAGTGGGTTCAGCATTTCTGCAATAAGTGTGTTATTGATTCAGGGTGAACTGAGCGACCATACTGGCAATTGCTTTTGGCTTTTGAAAGGGTTAATTTGGGTTTAATCATCTAAGTAATGACATCACACAGCTCTGCAGTGGTGCACCCTCAGACTTCTAGCAATGAGGAACTATCCTTTCCTTATCCTGGTGGCAGATAGCCATGACAGTTGCCTTAATTTTTTATTGTTTATATGACAAAAGACATGTAGTGTCTTTTTGTATTTGGCTGTACATAGACCTCTGGAATCTCTTAAGTACGTGTGTATGAGGACAGGCTTTTTCAGTGAAGAAAAAAAAGTATTTAAGAGGGTTGACTGCGTGCTATTAGCTTCCAGTACTGGGTCACAGTTCAGGCAGCATCACCCACAAAGTTACTTTATAGCAAAATCACTAGAGTCAGCAGGCTTCTGGAAAATACCCACCACTATTGTTTAAATGCTTGTGTTCCAGTATTTTTCCACAATTATTTTCGTTTCTGCAGCATTGTGTTCTCTGTGAACACCACTGTGGAGGTGATTGTTTTGGGAGGAACGAGCTCTGAATTTCTGAGCTGTCCTGAGGGTGTGGAAAAAAGGTCTTTCATGGAAACTACCTCAATTAAAAATATGACAGTACATAATTGTGGACCTGAGGAGACCTGACACACATTTCACGCCTGGCCCCTGACTGCCTGAGTAAATAGATGCCATACTTAGCACAGAGAACAAATGGTTTGGGCTGAGAAGAGAGAGTCATTCAAAGCCAAGTTGCTTTTCCTGAAAGCACACAGAAATGCAATGATTAAATAGGCTTTACATTTGGAAAATCTTGCAGGCAAGTCTTTATTCAGTCTCGAAATGCTTTTCCTTGTGCTGCCAGTAGATTTGTTTTGACACAGTGTGGTGATGACTCTAGGTACGGCAGTCAGTTTTAGCTGGTAGAGGCGTATGGGTGACGACTGCTCACGTTACGTGAGCACAGTGTTGGGTGTCTGACGAGTGTGCTCCTTCTGCTGCAGGTGTTGGATTGAGCTCAACGGAGGACCAGCTTTTCCACACAAACTGAGAAGATGCCTGCGCTGCATGGGCCACTTGAATTCAGGGAGAGTGAGCAGATGGCACCCCTCACTGCAGGCCTGGTGATGCGGTTGCTGATGAACTTGGTTTGAAACACCAGTTCTCATCCCTGGTGGAAAACCACAGTGGTTCATGACACACAGACCTCAGCTGTTCCAGCTGCCTGTTCCCATACACATATGAGTGCACTTGTGTGGGTGCGGCAATGTTTGACTCAGCTAGGTCTTGCTGGTGGGAGAGCAGGAATTTCTGTGCTGGACGTCGTGGATTAGTGTGTATACAGATGATGAGCTTGGGTGGCAACAATATCCCAGGGAAACTATCTGCACACTTGTTGGAGAGTGGGTAGGAGAGGGTCAGGGGTGCTTGCCATGATCACGTGCTATTGCAGTATTCATATAAGTGGTTCCTGTTTATTTTGTTTTCTCTTTTCTTACTGGTCTAATACTGGAGCCTTTTCTGTAAAAATGAAAGAGTAATTAAATCATTACTTATCAGTAATGCCATAATGTTTCTGCCATAATGAAGAAGCACTTAATTACTGTATGTTACATGTTGCATCAGAGCCTGTCATGTTGCTTTTCTCTGGGAGACTCCCCAGGGAAGGAGTCAGCCAAGTTCTTGGTACATCCCTTCCTGACTACAGGGCACACAACTCTGAGCTAAACACACGTTGTTCACCTGGTAGCTATACCGGGGGGGTTCTCTGTGTCTGTCAGAGGCAAACTATCCACTTCTCCCTCAAACATGATGCATTTCCACATATAAACTTAATTTCTTGTTGGAGAAAAGACATCATTCAGAGGAGATGGGTGAAGGGTGATGAGATCTGTGACTTGTGCTCCCAGGAAGAAAAGAGTGGCTGGGGAGGATGAAGGAGGACCTGATTTGAGGCAAGGGATTACAGGAGTGCCTGGAAAAGCCAATAAACCCCAGAAATTTGGCCATCTGTATATGTGAGAGGCCTTGAACTCTCTGCAGAGAGGGGAGGAAGATGAGGGAGAAGCTGAGGTAAGACACCTACCTGGAGAGGATGCTCTGCATGGAGATATGCATTCATTCAGGCAGGTCCTGGGGAGGGAGATGAAGATGCAGAGGGAATTCCCCTGTTCAGTTGTCCCAACCCTTCCTGACACCATGACTTGTTTTCCACCTTCCGTAACACCACTAATCCTGCTCTCTACTCCAGAAAGGCTGTCTGGGGAAAAAGCTGAGCTAGGAGAGAGAGGTAGTAGGGTATTTATGCTTCTGATGGTCAGTTCCCCAGTCCCCTGGGCTGGCCAGACTGTTTCTCCCTGATCACCTGCAGCTACTGAGACCTGGGTTGGTGGAAGGCATCCCACTGTTGGCACTGCTCCTACTGCGAGGCTGTTTCCCACTGAGTGGGGTGGGGGAGAAAAGTTTCCAGCCTCTGTGGTGGCTGCTGGGTTGATCTGCATGTGCCGTATTTCTACTCCACAACTTGGCTCTTCAAGCTGATCTTTGGCTCATGTGGGCCTAGCCCTCATCAAGGGCTGAAGGTGAAAGATATTTTTCTTTCTAGGAAGCAAATGATAAATTATGTCCATGCTCTGCTTTCCCACTGAAAGGTGTTTAAGCCAGCTGCATGTGCCTTTTGAAACACAGGGAAGATGTAGTGTGTATAATCAAGTCATCCCTTGCATGCTTCTGTCTCCTTTGTATGCATTTTTTAAAAAATTTAAGCTGGGACAGCACCTATCCTGCTGGGTGAAATCTAGAAGTGTAGAGGATCAGAGCCTTACCTGCAGTAGTTTAGTGTAATTCCATTAAAATGAAAGGAGCAGTTCTCATTCATCACAGTGAAGGTCCTCTTGCAGAAAGGATTGTTAACTGCCAGCATCCTCACTGAGCATGAGGGAAAGAAATCCAGGGTAATTTGGGGGGAATATTTAGCCAGTCTACTTTAAAGGTTCTCCCATTTCAGCTGTGCCTAGGGATTCCTATCAGAGAAAAAGATACTGATAAAGGGGATGGTTTGGCGCAAGTTTAATTCAACATTGACTTAAGCTGTCAGGGCTAAGTAGATCAAGAAGAATAGTGCTCAAATTATGACAGCTTCAAGGCTTTGTAGATAAGAAAGAGAATCTAATTTTAATTATGATCTTCACTGAATTTTGAAAAGACCAAATTCTTTCATTAGTGCATAGAAGGACAAGAAGCATATACATGAAGTCTTCCACCTTAAAGGTAGGAGCAAACCTGTCTTTTGTTTCAGCCCAAAGCCTGTGAAGGCCAAAGTAACTTTTTTTCCTTTTCCTGGAATTATATGGTACAATATTATTGTTGCAAGGTTTTTGCTATACTGCAAATGCTGTTGCTATACTGTAAAGCAGACTTTGATAAAAGCAAATATTTTCTTCAGTTGACTCGGGACATGCCTCCCTCCCAGTTTAGAGGTACCTCTTTCACCCAACAAGATTTTAAAAAATTAAGCTACTTTTAAAATATCTGTCTCAGGCTTTGTCTAAAGTTAAAACCTTTTAAACCAGAAGTTTATTAAGTTTAGTTGTTATAATGCTAGTATTATGTCCCCTACTTCTATGAGGAATTTATGGAGAAATAGTTTACAAGCTGGCATCCTGCATTTAAAAATAACCTTGTTTTGCAGGCTTATATAACTCGTTTTAGATACAGTTGCTGTCTCTACCTAAGATCCTTATCATTGTCAAGGAAATGAGAATTTCTCAGGTACGTTATCAATCTTAATTCCATTACATTTACTCAAGTACCATGAATGCAAACCCTTGTAGTCTGTTGCCTGCCTCTTCTAGGACCTCACCTTTCTTGGATGGGAATGGTATGGATGGGAGACCTGTCTGCTGGGGTGCTTGATATCAACAAAGGCTCAGAAACTGCAGTTGAAATAGAGGACTACTGTTCAACTTTTAGACAAATATACCTGGGTGAAGGTCACCTGCGAATGAAAGAATCTATGGAGGATGCTTGGAAAGGTGTTTAGAAAACAGATGGTTCACTTTCATGGTTTGTCTCTTTCTTGTTTTTCACTTTTGAAATTGAAGTCCAACCAGGCCTGCGAAATTTTACAGTGATTGGAGAAACAGCAAAATAGTGAATTACCACAGCCAAATGAGAGGATGTTTAATAAGAGATAGGAAAGGGTTTTTTAAAGTCAGATTGCCTTAGATTCTGCTAGAATGTAATTTTTTTTCAGTGGCTACTTAACTTCAGATAAAAGAGATTCTAAAGTCTTTAATATCAATTTTGGTTCTTCATGAAGATGGAGGAACTCAAACATCCTTGATGCATCCTTTAACAAGCCATGGAAAGTGTGAAAGACTAAACTCTTGATCTTTCAAAAATATCTAAAGTAAAAGTAAAAGAAAACCAAGAAGGTTTTAGCTTTATTCTCTTCATCTGTCCTTGACCCAGCAGGTGTAATTTAGCCACCAAATTAATGGGGAATACAAGTTTTATATAAAATATATATGCTCTCTCATGTCAGTTACAATGGAAGAAATATTTGGTTAAGAGGTTTTAATTTATTTTAATTTCCCAAGATTTCAGACTGATCTGTGCAGCTCTAAGTATACAGATACTGAGAACCAAATTTGCAAAACCTCAAGCAAAAGTCTGATTGAGTTTATAAATCTGACCTTAATGGGGAGATTTAAGGCTGGATTATTCAGATTGTTTTGGAAGTCAAGATGATTAAAAATTTCTCTTAAAGAAGAAGGCTCCTTTAGCATCTTCTTAATGAAGACCCTAAGTTTGTAAATGCCTGTTTAGGAAGATGGTAAAAGTCAGAAACCAAAACATCTTTCTTTAATAAAAACAATTCTTCATTTCAAAAGTGCAGGTTAGCCTGGGAGGATGAGGTCAAGCCCAGGACCTCTTCTTTTTGTGCTGAGCTATGGTGCTCACAGATGCTGAGTGAGGGTGTGTGGGGATACTGCTGCCAGTGGGGTGGGAATCAAGCAGTTAAGAGCTCTTTCTTGCGAGGGCGAGGTGTGGCTTAGGCAGTCTGGTGGGTTGTCAACCTGTCATCAGCAGGAGTTTGCTCCTGCCTCCATGTCTTGAACCTTCTCCACCATGCATGGGACTGGTATGGTGCTCACCCTGATCATCTCCCATATGACCCCCCAGGTGTGGGGATGTTTGTGACAAATGTTTCTTCCCTTTCCACTTTGCTTTTTTTTCTTCCTGTCAGTCACTGAAGGCAAGATTCAGTCCTCTGTGTCAATACAGAACAATAACAAACTCCAGCAGGGCCTAAGGGAAGTGTTCTGCAGATATATCCAAACCCAAGCTCTGCAGGACAGTTTGTGTTCCCCACTCATGATTCCCATAATGGGAAGAAGTGTGTTTAGAAAAGGAGTTTCATGTTTTGAGAGTGCTGTTTTCTACATGCAGTGTGTTAACTGTATCTCTTGTGCCCAGGGTTAGAGGGGCTCTAGCACTGTGAGAACAAAACCTAAAGAGCTCCTCTAAAACACATGCAGCTTGCTAATAACCACTTTTAAAGAGAGCACATTGCTTTTATATCCTGTTTTCTAAAAGTATCTCCAGAGGAAAACTTCATTTACTTCAGTGTCTCAAATGAGGATGAAGGGCTCAGAGTATCCAAATTCCTGGCCAAATTCGGTAGAACTAAAGGTCTTGGTGTCAGACATCATATCCTAATGGAGTATGAATTAATCATCTGACTGGGAAAGTCTGGCTTTAGAAGTATGTCACATACTGAAGTGCTTCCACTTTTGCTCATCAAATTCAGCATGAAGATCAATTTGTGCATCTGCAGCCTCTTCAAAAGTAGCTGACAACAGAATGGCTTGTTTGCTCAGAGACAAACTTCTGTGGCTTGTTACATGGTATGGAGTATCTGAGTTCACCTTCCTGTCTTGTTTTTGCAGTTATGCTAGGAAAAGATGTTGGGGAAATGACCGAAAACCTTGAGACAGACTAGGATAAAAAAAAAATACTCTGTGACAGAATTTTAGAATTGAAAGGAGCTGTGTTTTATGTCATCCCCTTATGCCCCCATCTGTCCAAACTATTTTTGCTCACCTGAGACTTGTCAGTGTTGGGAACACCTGCTAAGAAGTTCCCCTGCTGGTGATGGGTATGACATTCAGCAAAGCAGTTGCAAAATTTTATATATAGGGGAATGCCGTGTGTTTTCCCTGATCATCTCTATCTACCATAAAAGAACACTAAAGTTCACACAAGGATTTCCAGTTGGCTGGTTTTGAATTAAATTATCAAAGACCTTACATTTCTCTTAAGTCCTCGAGCACATTTGCACTTGCTCTCCCTTGCTTAATGTACTTGTTATAAAGTGAAAAGGTACTGTCTTTTCTTAGACTTGTGAATATAGCTGAGAAAAAGGGGGGGAACCCAACAGACAAGATCTTTCAAACTGCAGAAACTGAAAAAATTCTTGCCTGTTTTTTTTTTTCTCCCAATTATGTCAGTTGGCTACAAAAACATGTCAACTTCTCCCACGTATCTTGCCAGAGGCCTTATGACAGCTAAAACAATGCTGTTGCTGTTTAAATGGATGCAGTGTTTTCAGCTGTTGAGAACAAATAGTATTCATCATCCCACTAATATTGATAGAATCCATAGAAGAGACCACTGGTTTACCAATCAACTGCTTGTTTTACAAGTCTGTCTCAAAACAGCCCCAACACCACTGCCCACTTTTTGGTATAATCTCGCTCTAGCCTGCCGACAACATTTAAGACAGAGTTTTCTGTCGAATTGGAGAAAACATGGACTGTTAAATACGGAATAAATGGGATTTCAAACAATCCAAATGCAATGATTTTCACTAGAAGATGAGAAATAGTTTGCCTATTATTAAATAAAGTTTGGACAGATTTGCTAATCACATCATGCATTGCTGCAGACTTGGTCTGCAATTTGTGTCGCCACAAAGCCTGAGACACCCTTGTCTCTGCTGGGAGATTATAAACACACAGTGAGGCTTCCGTAGCATTTCGGTGCCACTGCACCATCCTAAGCATGTTTCTCATGACCATGTGAAAGGGTAATGTCAGAATTTCCAGTGAGGAACAAGAAGGCTCTTGTGCACGGCAGAGTATACTCATGGACCTAATGCACAGGCTCACTCTAGAAAAGACTTGAACAAAGTCTGCATTAATAGGAAGTAATAAAAGAAGAGTAGTGACACAGTGAGTGACTAGTTGAACAGTTTCTGATACTTCTAAAGTGATTACATATAAATAATCAAACCACGAGAACATTTTTGCGGCTCGACAGACATCTTAGTAGCACTTGGCACCATCGTGTCAGCTTTGCAGGAGCAACTGATGACACATTAGTTGGAGGATAAGGTAATGGGTTCACAGAGCACATCAGCAACAGATCAGTATTTCAAGCAAAGTGGAACTAATGAAAAAAGAATCTTTAGGACACTTCTGGGCAAAAGAAACCAAGGGGAAAATATTAAGAGAACAAGAAGAGTTATATTATCCTACTGAACTGTGTGATGTTGCAGCACAGAATTGAAGTTGGCACCAATTCTTTTCTTGTCTCTTATCAGAGATTTCTAAGCATTTGAGAAGAGTTGGTTCAAACTGATATGAAAAAGTTGACTTTTTCCTTTTTTTGGAAGTTGTTGATGTTTTGCAAACAGGTCCCAGTAGTGTTTAAATTTTCCTGCCTTTTTTTTTTTTGGTTCTGTTGTTTTTATTCCTCTGTTTGAAAAAAGGTGTGTCTTACTTTACTACTACATAGAAAAATTATCTTTTAACCTTGAGGCACATATATTAGTTTTATTTCATTTTAGCCTATTCAGCTGCAAAGCAAGTAGAGTGAATCAAAGCTGTTGGTTTAGATGTTTTTTTAGTTTGTTGGCTTCTATTTAAATCCAATAACCCTAACACTTCCATAACACTTTCTGGCTGTGCTAGTTCTCAAAGAAGTAACACACTCATGCAGGTTTCATTGATCTTTGGGAAGGCTGCAACGCTTTTCTGTTAATTTTAAAAGCTATTAAAAGTTTCAATGAAACAGTGTGGGGTTTGTGCTACCAAATTATTCCTTAACATTATAGAAACATATAACAGAGCCCTTTCTGCCAGTTGTCATTCCTCTGTTGTGCTGAGGTGCACCATTCTGAAATGGTTCATAGAAGGCTGCTCACCTACGAATGTGTGAAATGGATGCAATGACCCAGCAGTGCATCTGGGGAGCTGGCTCTGCTACAGGGCTTTGCATTTAGCCGCTGTGGGAGAAAACCTCTTCTGGATGCAATTATCCTGGCGCTGTGTGAAGTCTCGGCAGTCAGACAGTCCTACTTCTACAGGAGACACAGTCTCTGTAGGTTTAAATCAGTGTAGTACCATGCTACGCTGATTTACAACAACAAGGGTATCGCTCCTCACGAGCCTGGCAAGGCTAACGCTTGGCTTCCAGGAGCACAGCAGTGCTGGAAGGAGGCGGTCTGGCCTCAGCTCTCCAGGAATGAAGTTGTTCCTTCAGTGGATGGGAACAGTTAAGCTCACTTGCACAAAACATATGTTGCTTGCATAAGATACATTTTGGGTGAAAACTCTGCTTTTAATTATAGATGGTTGCATAAAAATGCCAGTGATTAAAGCACAGATTTAGCAGTATTCTTGGCCTGAAGGATACCAGCCAGAAAGCATGTTTCTCCTCCTGTTTACTCCTCTTGGAGCAGAATTTTTCCAACTTTATGAAAGTTTTCTATTCAAGTGAAAAAAAAAATCAACCAAAGAGGAAAGTAGCATTTCCTCATCTATTCTGTCTCTCAAGTTTTCTCAACAGTGAAATTTTTCAGGAGCTCAGCAGGGTGGTTTTGAAACGAGGAAGATTGGGGATCTAATACCTCATTTCAAAGCAAGAAGTCTGAAAGTCAGGTTTATGTTGTCTGAGGCAATCGCAGCCTTTGGTTTCCTTTTGTCCACAGGCTGATGGGGAATACCCATCCTTTAAAATCACCAGTTGCCTCTGATAAGTAAAATTCCTTCAGTAATTCTCCAGAGTCTGAGATAATTATATCCAAGGCAAAACTGGCAAGGTTTGAAATGTGATCAGATACATACCCATCTGAGCAAGATCCACTTAAGTATTTGTTCTGACTTAGCCATTGTCATTCCAAAAATACTGCCATGGAGGAAAATATAAACATGATCCCTTCTTTTTTAGGATTGTTACCATCTGTATCATAGTTACCAAATGTTTCTTGCTTAACTTGCATTTAAAATTAACTGAGTCTATGCATGGCCTGCCTTTACTGTAATCATAATATAGTAATCACAGCTCTGTTCACAGAATGTGGTCTACTTCGATAAGCATTTTGCTTTAGCTTTGAGTAATGTTTTTTGACAAGTGCTATTTTTGCCACTTCTTCTATAAATATAGAGGTTATTATTATTCTGCTGTAGTGATTCACTTCTGCACTCATTTCTCTGGAAGTACATTGAATTACACCAGCTGAGATTATGGCCTCTACTGTGCTTTTCAGAATGTTTTCTTTTAGTCTCCTCTATTTTTAGGTCAATTACTGAGTCCAAATCACATTACATGACTGAAGATAGCACCTGTCCTTTTATTTATATCCTCATATTTTCTGAGTTCCTGTTGCTGCTTTTTTTGACCTCCCTTCTCCATGTAACTGCTTCTCATTATACTATTTCCTGACTTAACCTAGATTACACAATATCTCTGTAGATTCAATAATCCCTTTGAAAGAACTAATTGAGTAGAAAATGCTAACCGGAGACCTGTGGGTTAACCCCAACAAAGGCAAAATCCTCAAGCACATAAGGAGGATACTTTCCTTTTTCAATGAGGTGATTAATGGTAAGATCCTATTTTACTCTGAATGCTGTGCATTAATTACTTTGGCAACATTTGTTGAGAGCAAAATCATGTTTTAAGGAGTACTTCCTGGAAAGCCAGGTTCTGCCTGATTCTAAGAAGGATCCTTACCACCAGGAGGGAACACAAAAGGCTGCCTTCCCTTCCTAATCTCCAGTTTCTGCATTTCTTGAAAAGTCTGACAGAAGTCATTTGATTCACGAGGTGGTTGCCAGCTACACGTTGCCAAATGTTGGAGAAGTGGGGAAGAGCCATGCATGTGGCTCTGGTCTCTGTCTGCAGTCAGACTGACTGCTTCTGACAATATGGAAATCGAACCAAAGCAGCAACCATCTGACCCTCAAAGAGCACTCACTTAGAGTTACCAAGTTTGTACTGTCAAATGTAATGGCCAAGAGCCAAGGCTCTTCTGTGTGAAGTGCCCAGTTAATAGCTGAATGAGTATTTGGAGGTCTTGGCATATAGATAGGCTTTGTTATCATCTGACCTTTTCTAATCTAATTTGTTGTATGTCATGCATAAGTTTCTTTGTGGAGTGTATTTTTTGTCTTTAATAATTATACTTTATCCTTAAAAATAAGCAGTACTGATTACTTATGGCAGTGTAAAACTAGAATTACTCACAAGAGTAGCAGGTTTTTTGCATATTTCCAACATGATTTATAGAGACAACTTCATATGCCCAAAGAAACTTACATTTCAAGAAAGGACAGCTCTTCCCAAAAATCTGCTCTTGCACTAGGGTGGGCTGCAGTTTGATTTGGGTAATTTCAGGCTATTCAAGCATCAGAGTTCTCCATATCAGTATTCAGTCTATATTTTACCATGATCAAAATAAGGCTATCAGTTTCTTGTGCTCTATCTTTGATTCTGCATCACTTTACCTATAAAGTGCCATTCCTGTGGGTTTTGAGCTGATATTTGAGCTGTGCCAGACTTAGCATGACTTCTTGGATCCTACAATGAAATGGTCATTTTCACTGAGAGGAAAATAGGAACAAAACAGTAAGTAGTAGGTGAAGATTTTATCAGTAGTAGGTTAAATCTTTTTCCCAAGTATGGCACTTGGGAATTTGACACATTAGGAGCATTGACTTCAATTGCCTATTTCTCAACAACATAAAGAAGTTATAATTTTGATTGTGAGGATGTGGCTAAGATGACACATTAAGGTTGGAGCAAGTTATGTGGCAAGAGTTAACAGTTCAGTATGAGTTTCTGAAGAAGTGCACTGCTCTCATTTTCCAGTCAGTTTGAACTAAAACAGCAGCTGAAGAACATTTATGGTTATGTTGTTTTGAGCTCCCATCTCTGGTGTTGCTGGAGCTGCTGTTAATTTCTTACTTGGGTTTCTTTTCACTTAGTGCTGATTCTTGACCCTGGCAGACTGACTCACTGTAAATTTACTGCAAAAGAATTCTTTCTTTGTCCTCAGCAAATCTAAATTAATTAATTTTTATTTTAATCATTATGCTCCTTAACCGACAGCCTCTTCGTGAAAGAAAGAAAGAAAGAAAGGGACATGTTTAATTAAAACAAGAAAGTGCTGAAGTTAAACAACATGTCAGTCACTCTGATAGTTGAATAACATGCTATTTTTTCAGGGTTACACACTTGCCTTTCCAGCACTATTTATTGTACCGCTAATGCTTCCAAAGCTTCTTTTTCCAGCAGTGATCTGCCAAGAGCTAAATAATTTGCAATTAGTAGAGATGAGGCTTTATATTTGCACATTGAAAATATTGGTAATAATTCCCTGGCCTGGGAAGTGCCAGGAATGGAAGCCAAGGGGATGCCCCGAGCCGGGGTCAGAGCTGTGCCATGGGCAGCCACCTTCCCCGCACAGGTGTTCCCAGTGCAGGAGACTCTGAAATCTCCAGTTCGGTGGGGTGGTGCATTATCAGCACCTCATTAGCTGCTGTCCTGCAGGGGACCTGCAGTAACTGTGTGGGTGTTATGACCAGTGCCAAACATGGGGTAGCTTGTAGATGCTTCGGGCTGAGTGAATAAGGTGAGTGTGGGGGAATTCACTGTGCTGTTTATGAATGAGCGTATTTTTCCTTCCTGCTTGGCATTTCCTTGGTCTAGCAGTTTGGCCTTCCTGACTTAGACAGGACTTAACAAACACCAATTTAATCTGTGCTGGCTCTTCATGCTCAGTCTCAGATTTATCTAAATCTCTTTGAAAGACACAAGGAAAGATGTTTCACATCCAGGATGTCTGCTTCAAGAGCAAAACCCAAAGTGAATAAAGAAAGCATTGAAGAGGTTAAGCATTAAGCTAAGTGGTTTAAAAGTTTCAATGTAAATTAGAATATTTATGCACTTAAACAAAAAACAACAAACCTCCCACCAAAAAACCAAACCAAACCAAAAAACAAGAAAAACCCCAACCAAACAAACAAAAAAAAAACTACACACAAAAAAACCAAACCAAACCAAAACCAAAAACAACCTTTCACACAATATGTGCATAGAAATGATATTTAAAATGTCTGCCCTGAGTGAACATGTTTCCAGGCCTGGCTTTATGTGAATAAAGCATTCTGGCTTTCTTTTAGACAAGTCACTTGATGTGCTGAAAAATAATCTAAACACTCCTTTTCAGTGCTTAGTATATATGTGATTATATTTCCAGCATGGATAACTGTATAGAACTCATCACTCTGATCACAGAAATTACCCAAACTGGAAGCTGATCCCTTTGGGCAGGTCTCGCTGCTTATCCAGATCAATGCACATAGCAGCATCCTGTTTTCAGGATGTCTTCCTCCCAACCAGCAACGGTAGTTTAGTGTGCTTTCTTCAGTTTGGAGACAAAAAGCGGTATGTACAAAATCCTCATTGATGCCAACATTAGATCTTTTCTTCTAACTGACTGGGTAGCTAGAATAACTGCAAAATCCATCTGTGCCAGGGTAACTGGATTGGGATAGAATGGGACTTGCCTAGGGCAGAAGTGCAGGGCACATAATGATCTGCACCAGTGGCTGGAGAGGACGTGTTTTGTATGGACATTAACATGATGAATAGGTTGAAAGATTACTGAGAACCTTCAGGATTCCAAATCAGGAAACCCAATTACTGCATGGTGTGGGTGAACTTAATAAAAAAATAATGATGCCAGTGAAACTGTAGCCCTTCTTCAAAGCACTCCATCAGAACTGCAAAAGCAGATATTAAAAGGAACAGAGGGAAGGATCAGTGTAATAAACTTTAGTGCACATTTCATTAGGCTTGAGCCAGAAAAAACAGCAGGACGTGCTGTAGCAGTGATTCCATCTCAGAATGGCAGCAAGGGTGCTAGGAGCTGTGCTGCCATCTTGTACCAGTAGAAACTCTCCTATTCCACAAGTAAGACAATAAACCCCATAACCATTAGTCTCTTGTCCAAATCTCTCTTCTGATCCTAAGCAGACTTCTGAAACAACTGTGGAGAAAACCACCTCTATATGACCAGCCCAGATTTTTCATCAAATCCAAGAGAATGCAGAGGACGAAGACTCTGAAGGGATCCTTTGGCCAAAGTGGAGTTATCTCCCAAGTGGGAGAAAAAGACACACTTTAGAGCACAATTCCTCCCCTTCTGAAGATGATGCCCAAGTGACAGATAGGCCATGCCTTGTTTTTTCCATTGACTGGAGGGAGACTACAGGGCGGGACATTATTATAACTGTCTTTGCTTTAGATGTCTATGATTGGGTGAGACCAGCCTACTTGAGGAGTACCCAATAAATATGCTCAGTGAAGCCTCCTCTCTAATACCAGGATGAAAAGCCCACTATACATGCCTTGGTGTATATATATATTGGATGGGTGCTTCTGCAAAGTCTGTAGAAAGAATTCTAATGAGTTTCTAAAAACAGGACCTGATGCTTTTAAAATCATGTCATGTACATTTTGCTATTCAGGTTCAATGCCTTGAATTTTTCAGTTATTTTACACTCCTAAAAAAACAGGAAAAAAATGGTGCAGTCATATGGTTCTTACCTACAATCAAGGGTACCTGAAGGAAATTAACTTTGTTTGAATGCATTGAATCTTTCCTAAAAAGACAAAATTCACAATATATTTCCTGATATCCTATACATCAACATTTATTTTACACTCATTTTTCAGTGAAAACAGGCTTTATCAGTCCCAGTCACGCCTCTGTCTTAATTGGTAAGGATGTCTTCCAAGGCACCATAATCTGAATAAATGGATGAAATTTCCCTGTGTGCCTCAAAAGCAAATAATTTCATCTTTTCATTGCAATATAGGTGCTCTAGAGCATCCATCCATCCACACCAAGTTAAGGTCCTGGGTTGTAAAACTGACTTTACCATCTGCTTTGTCCATGGAGTTCAACCAAAAGCCTTCAGAGGCTACCCCCACCAAAGAGTAGAATCTGTCTTCTAATACAGAAAATTGGCCCCCAGACTGGCACATCAGATGAAAGCACAGGAATCAAAGCCAATTTGGGATCAAAACATATTAACCAGAAGGAATAGACTGAAGAATACAAGAGCACATTTCTCTAAGGCTAACATGTGCTCTGATTTGTACCTTGCACTTACCACTTATCTCAGTGGGACTTCACAAGCAAGGTATGTTCAAGTACAGAATTTGTTGCATTGCATTTCAAGCTGTACTTTTGATTCAGTTGGTGAGAAAGTGAGAAAACAATTAAGAAAGAAGCTGTTTGGGCTGGTGAAAAAGAATGAAGAAAATTATGGTGACAAACTAAATGCTCACATATGAGCAAGGACAGATAGTCTCACCTGAATGTTCTTAAAGAGCAGGCAGAGATAATTACAGAGGCGTTATCAATCATTTTTGACACCTCATTAAGAGCAGATGAATTGCCAGTGGACTGAAGGACAGGAGAGCCAAAGAACAGCCAATAGTTAAGTAGGTAATAAACAGGAGAGACAGATGTGGACCTTTGGGGCAAGCTTCAATAACCAAAGGAACTATAAAAGGGTTTATTCCTACTGCTCTGGCTTCCAAATGTACAGGTTTCAGTGCCTGTGGGAGGAAATACTCTCGTGTCTGAGGAGAGGCAATCAGATGGGAAGAATATGTCGAGCTAATATTCACAGAATTCACAGAATTCACAGAATTCACAGAATGTACGGGTTGGAAGAGACCTGCAAGATCACTGAGTCCAATAGTTGCTAACTGAGAAGTAAGACAACCCCTACTCTCCCCCCTGCCATTCCTCGTATGTCAACACCAAACACTACATTTTATATTTAGAATATATTGGGACAGAATACTGAACAAAGAAATAGTTATGATCAATAGAAGAATCCAAGTAAAGGATTGGACACATGGTTGCTCAGTG
>WEIT01019046.1:7377-18557 GCA_013389985.1 Dryoscopus gambensis | reverse complement strand
TATATATATATAAGTAAAAGAACTGTTATTACTATTTCTCATATCTGTGCCTGAAAGCCCCTCAATTTCAAATTCATTATAATTCGGCAAGAAGGGGATTGCATTTCCCATTCCAAGGGGGGCTCCTGCCTTCTTTTGGTAGACACCTGTCTTTTAAAACAAGACAGTACCTTGGGCACAGCATTAAGATTTCTTTATGGTTAGGGTTCAGAAAGCCAGAAATCCCACAGTCCCTGGGATACTGGGGCTGGAAAATGGTGTCGTTTCAGGGCACCAGCATTGCTGCCTCTTCACCTTTCTTATGATGGCCACCCATGGCCATGGAGATTGGAAACTCATCTGCAGTACCAAAGTCTGATTAGAGTAAGGATTAGGGTTAGAGTTCAGAGACCCACAGAGCCTACAGCTCCAGGGACATTAGTTCTGGCAAAGGCATGCTGAGAAGATTATGAGAGGGCACCAAAATGGCTGCCTCAACATTATTCCAATACAGCCCACCCTTGGTGATGGGAACCTCAGGTGCAGCCCCAAAATACTATTCTCTTTTACATCGGGTTCAGAGGGCCAGAAAGCCTACAGTCATGGGACACTGGAAAAAGCTGGAAAAAGCATGCCAAGGAGATCATAGCAGGACACCAACAGTGCTGCATTCACATTTTTCCAATGTGGGACACCCACTGACATGGGGACCTCAGCTGCAGTGTCGTCATTCCATTAGGGTTAAAGTTAGGATTCAGAGAGCCACAGAAGCTACATCTCTAGGGACAGTGGGACTGGAATAGGTATGACAAGCAGATAATATTTAAGTTTTATTAGGATTTTTTTGCGTGAACCATGTTGCCTACTTTTGAAAATATTTCCTGCTAAAGGATTTTTGTTCACAACAGCTAAATATCTGATATGTTTGCTATTAAGGGTCTTTAAGAATGATCTGTTACCCATTGAGACAAAGACCTCTGGTGATGATGCAGATGAAATTCATGAAGTAGTAAAGAATCTGTGTGACCTCCCAGAGCAGTGATCCACACTCACTGCAGCAACGACGCAAAACAGGTATTTTACTTTACTAGAGCTAGAAAATGTTTCACTTTTCTAAATCTAGAGATGATACAGCGTCTCTCCTTTGCAGAAAGACACTTTGATCATTGTCTTGCTGCAATATCTGATGTTAAATAGGACTCAACTTCTTGACATTATCTCTTCTTTCCATGCAGGATGGCATTGGCAATATCTTTAGAAAGATTTTTTTTTTTAATGTTTATTTCCAATGCAAAATTAATAGCATGGAAAACAAAGAACCTTAGAAAACATAATTGGAAAGAAAAATCCATAAGTTTTCAAAAATCCAAGGATCATTTTTTTCTTGTCTTTGATTCGAGAGATATATCAATTATCACAGAGATATGTGTGTATAACAGAAGATTCAGTTTATTTCACAGATATTTTCAAATGAACCCCCAGCTTCTAATCTTCTTTAATCTATTACCCTTTGGTCTCAACATTCCCTAAATTTTACCTTCTCCTTCTTGTATGTATTTCTGCAAAGCCAAGAAAGGATACTCCTAAAACTCTATGTGTTACCTGATTACAGAGTTTACAAATATAACAAGATTTTTTTTTATATTTGACCACAAAATACTGCACCTCCATGGTACATTTTCACACCTCTTAACTAAGAAGCATCATTTGAAGGTTACAATGGGAAAGTAAGAGTTATTTTTCAAAGACAAATACATGAGAGCACAATGTGACTCAGGCGTGTGGCATATTCAGTAAGCCATTCTGTTGTTAAACAGCAGGATGTCAAATACACATTGCTCATGAAGTGTATTCAATCAATTTTAAATATTCTTTGCAAGTATTGTAATCTGTAAATAAACCTTAAATAAGACAATCTTTATTTGAGCACTGAATTTGGTCCTTGGTCAATAGAAAAATCAATAATAAAATCAATATGCCATTCTGTTGATTGCCAGTATGAAATAGTAATTTAAAAGACCACAGCAATTCTTTGGTCTTGAAACTACAGATGCTCATCTTTCCTTATCATAAAATGAGTCTAATGACTCTTTCTTTCTTATTTAAATAAGTCTATAATACATTTAAATAAGTCGCTTGAAAGTAGTTTAAGAGTTTTCAGCAGGACATCGTTTTGCCCATTTCAGTACTCCTGGAAACAAAAAGTATGAAGACTATCTTGTCTCTTTTTATCCATCCTTATGTCTTAGATTAGATTTTATATCTAAAAAAATAATGATTTAGCATTATAACATCTTTCAAGATGGAAGGGTAATATATAGAGCACAAGATTATTGTGGCCTATTTTAGCAGGTTGCCCCTGGCTCGGTGCCAGGTGCCCACTAAGTCGCTCTATCACTCTTTTTTCCCACTGGGGCAGGGGAGAGAATAAGATGGAGCACAACCAGCAGGGTGAGATAAAGCAGTTTTATTATAGTGAAAGAAAGGAAAAAGCAAAGATCTGCACACTCAAAAGCTAAAGAGAAAAAGAAGGTCAGTCTCTGCTTCCCATCAGCAGCGATATTTGGACACTACCAGGGAATCGGGGCTTCAGCACGTGTAACGGTTCTGCCTGAAGGCAAACACTGAAAACTCATGAGTGCCCCCACTTCCTCATCTCTCCCTTAGCTTAAATATCTGAGCTGACGTCATATGGTATGGAACATCCCTTTGGCTGATTTGGTCAGCTGGCCTGGTTGTGTCCCAGCATCTTGCCCACACCCACCCTCTTTGGTGGGGGAAGGAGTGTCAGAGGGACAGCGCTGCTCGGCAGTAGCCAAAATACTGCTCTGTTATCAACACCCTTCCAGTTACCAATGCAAAGCACAGCACTGTAAAGGTTGTGAACTTTACCTCAGTCAGACCCAATACACCTATGAATGTTTAACTAGTTTGAATAAAATAACTTGAAATATGTATGTCAGAAAACTTTACAACAAAGCCTCAAGTTTTGGAAAGAGTATCAGTTTAAGTAAGAACAAAAACGAGGAGAAATATAGTAAATTTTTAACTATTCAAATCTTCTTAATGAAATGTACATATTCTAAGTTTACATTGATGAATATTCATTGAGGATATATTTTTAGACTTTCTTCTCTGGTCCTCCTGAAAATCTGCACCCTGTAAAATTTCAGATGCATGCAATTTGAATCAAAAAGGTTTTTGCAATGTTAAACAATGCTTTTAAGCTCTACAACAAAGATATTTTATCAAAACCTCTAAACCATTTGCTTCTGAATATAGTACTATGTACTAGCAAAGATATTTTCAGATTAAAAATATTAAAAATATAAAGCAAACAAAAAAAGAAAGTTTATTTTTATATTGCCCCTATAAAGGTTTCATGGATACAGTCATTAGAAAATAGAAAATTGCCCATCCATTCCATGTGCCATTCTTCTTTTACCTAACTTTGGAACTTTTTATTGCTTCCCATCAATTCTGAGTGCCCTGAAGTAAGAGCAATCATTAATGTAAAATCTGTAGCAGGCTTTGTACTCATCCATCTCCCACAGCACGATCTATTTCTGTCTCACAGACCACAAGACAGAGCCTTAACTAGAGTGCTGGTGAGTGATGGGGAATATTTGATAACATCACCAAGGAAAAAAAAAAGTCTATTCTATAGTGAGCAGTTTCACATGATGGATTGCATGTTATTTTAAATTTGCATTACATATTAGGAAAGATCAATAGTAAAGAAACAGTACGGAAGCATAAAATTAGTGAGATAATACAAAATGTCCCTTGGTGTCTGTACCAATGTCTAAAAAACTGTCTTCTATTTTATTCTGAATATGTGTTAACAAAACAAGTCTTCTCATGTACTCTGCTTAATAAGAAGACAGTTGACCAAACTCAATCTCTGGAAAGGGTAGAAGAGAGACATAATACTGAAACAAAGGATAGAATCTCAAAATAATGATCCTAAACTTGAAATTTTAAGTTCACCTTTTACCTGTTTTCAGGACAATTTCCCTATTGGATTATCCAGGAGCCACTCTGGCAGTCACAACTGCACCACATGTAATAGAGCTGCAGGGTCCCTGGAGTACCCTTGACAAGTTTATGGGGAGCTATCAGCCACACTGAACCCAGATATTAACTCTGGATTTGCTAACTTTAGGCTATACTAAATTTTCTTCATTTGTGTTTTTCATTAACCATGTGGGATCTATTGGCTATGATAAGCAGGAAAATATCACAGTCAAGAAGACAGAAGGGTTACTAATTAGGAAACTTGAGATATTGAAAAATGTATTTTACTACACCATTTGTACATGGGAACTTTTTGCAGTTTCACATTAAATTAATGAATCAGAGTCTATGAACACTGACAAATGATTGGCCAAGCACTGCAGATTCTCTTGGTGTGCTCATTCATGTATGCCCAGGCGTGTGCCGAGTGCTAGCATGAGAAAACTTCTTTGGCACTTCAGTTGCTTACTTATGCCATTTAAACAAATGCTTATATCTTCCTTGTTTTTCTAGTTTTCAGACTTTTGTTGACAGTCTCAGAGCTTATCTTGCTGTCGGAATATGCAGCTCCTTTAACTTTAGAGCAGACTCCCAGAAACAGACCCCTTTAAGGGAGCTGTGTGTTATTGGAGTTTGGGTTGTGGGGATACTGCCTTCTCATGCCCCTGGCACTGAAAATTGTGCATTATCAGATCCAGAGTGTTTTTTCCATCTCATTGGGATGGATGTGGCTGCTGCTGTTCCTGTTGGCAGGTCTGGGCAGTGGCAAGACTGAACATGGATTCCAGAGATACAGCTGGAGAAGTACACGCGTGCATACACACGCGTACTCCTCACCAGCTTGTCTGGCCACAAAAAGCAACACAGACAAAAAACGTTGTCGTGGCACTCACATAAATACATCCAGCTCTCACATACATGAACACAGCTAGCCAGTGCTGTCATTTTTTCTGCTAGTCAAGTTTGAAGTTTACCAATGTAAACACATACAGATTCACAGGATTGAAATTTCCTAACTGAAAAATACACTCCAGACTCCACACGCTGCAGGCATCCCTGAGTACTCTCTGTGAACTCTGTCCTCTCTTCCAGGTGCTAGCCTCTAGGTACATACATACAGAGTGAAACTGTACAGCAAATTGTGAAGAACATGATTTAATAACAAGATAGGACAGACTGCAGTGATCAGGTACAGGGCTCAGTCAGATAAGTGTGCTGCTCAGCAGCTTGTTTGCATGCAATTATCTCTTTCTATTCCCTTCTCCTCTCCATTTTCTATACTTGTCCTTCTGTGAACCACTTTGATCCTTTTTCTTCAACCCTTTCCACTCTGAAGAAAACCATCACTTATTACCTTTTTCCAATTTGTCCCAATGTAGCTAAATTCATAACCAAATTTGGTTTCTGATAGCCTTCCTGTGCCTAATCCTTACAGGAAGCCTTCATTATATGGTAGCAGGCAGGATTCCAGCCAGTTTCGACACTGTATGTTGTAACTGAAAGAGAAAATAAAAGTACTTGTCAGGCTTTGAACATATTCTTGCCAGCTTCACTACTGTATCTTTGAACCTCTGAAATTCATTCAGCTTTCATCCAGTTTTCCTTTGACCTTTCTGGAAAAACTGTGTTTCCTTCTACCTTTTCAAATTTCACTCTATTAATGTAACTTTTAGCAGGAAAATGTACATTAGTAACAAAAGTATACTTGTCAAGTTTCAGTCAGGTAGTCCAGAAACCTCATTATTTTGGGGACAAGGGCTGTATTCTCAGTGTTCTCATTTGGCAGACACACAGCTACAAACTCTGAATCATTTCCAAAGCTCATAGTCAGAACAGTGCTCACATTTTATTCTGCTTTTTACAACTAATTTCAAAAGTATATTGGACCAACAGAGTTGTGCATAGGTGTTAGGATAAAAATTATGTACATGCTGTCACAAGCTGCAGAACCAATGGTTCTTACTGATATACCTGAGATTTCAGTTTTGAAGGTAAAAAACTATCCTAGGCTTGTCCAAGAGAAAATCCACTTGCCTGTAGAAAAATCTTTGCACTGGAAAAATGCCTGTCATAGAAAATGAGCTCAAAACAGAAATAGAGGTTAACATCCATGTCAGGATCTGAAGTGCAGCAACTGTATCTCAGCAGATTTACCAGCCTTGACTGAGGCCTCACACATCCTGTCTACTCAGGGATTCAGGATATACAATTTGATCCAGGCCTGGTAAGACCAGTGTAGGTGTGCCTGTCTCCATCTGTGTCTTCTAGAAAGACCTTTCATGTACACACCGAAGTACTTGTCTACAGTCATGGACATGTGGATGGACATTGTCAATCTCTTGGATTGACTTCTTAGACCACTCTTTGGCAGCCTTATGCTCCTGCTGGGAAATAATGCAAGCCTTGGCTCAATGCTCACCCAAAGTCCCCAGGACTGTCGGTAGGGTTCCTTGGTGGCTTTGGTTCTTCCTGCCACATCCATACCCTGCTAGACAGCATCCATCAGGGGGTTACAGCCAAACCCGGGGTCTTCGCTGTGCTTGGCGCCATGGGGGCCATCAATTCTGGTTGTGCCCTGCCAGTAATTTCTGGTTTCTGACCCAAACTCCGTGGACACTGGCCCACTGCACTTCAAGGCCTTGCCTCCATGGCTTCCCCAAAGTGAAAAGCCTGGCTCTGAGTTTTGGGTCTTCCCACAGAGCCAAGCTGCTGACCAGCCCCAGGCACCTGAGTGAGCCCTCTCTCATCAGTCCTCCCAGGATTCAGGGCTCCTTAGGGGAAGTGTCCTCTCCCTCCAGGAACATCAGGAACAGCCTGGATGTCCCGCCCAGCTCCAAATGCCCTACATTGTCCCTGCCATTATCCTGACACTATTCCAGATCCCCAGCGTCATGCCCCTTTTTCAGCTTCAAGGCTCTATTCTGTGTCTACATCAGTTCCAGGTTCCCCATCTCACTCGCAAGTGCCCTTTGTGATGGCCCTGCACGGCCTTGCTGTGTTCCTGACCTGGATCTAAGCTCCAGTCTGAGCCCCATCTCTTTTCCCATTCCCTGCCCCACCTCTGCACCCCGTGAAATAGACCCCTGATGCCCCATAGCAACCAGAACACTGTACAGCATGTCCCTTCTGATCCCAGATCTCTGTGAGACAGGAGGACAACACTTGCTTAGGTGAGAGGAAAAGGGGGCTTTTGTCTGAGTAGTGACGGCACTAGAAGAAGTCACCCTGAGCCCCTGCTCAGCATCCACTGTGGCCTCCTCCCACCCCTACCCATGGCCCAGGACCCCATTTCATCTCAGACGTGGTCACTGCGTGCTGACCTGAGCAATGTTGTAGGTGTGCCTTTCTCCAGCCCTGCGACAACAATTAGTTCCTACACGTAATATCAAGTTAGACCTTTTGCACTTCGTGTATGTGAACATTTTCCTAAATGTTAGAAAGAAAAGATGCATCAGTAAAAAACAAAATGAAACAAAATTACCAAGAAACAAATGCTCCCTCCCACAAGCTCACATATTATGTTGTCTTGCTTAAAAAACATGATAATACATATTCTTTCATTACTTAATAGACGATCTATTTATTTATGGACATGTCCATCTGTAGGTGGTTTGGAACTTTAAGTTCTATGATATAGCAAGCATTTACTATAACTGCAGTGTGACAACATACTAGACCTTAACTGTTCTTAGTTGTAGGCTGTTCATGCTCTTATAAGGTAATCACTCATCCTTCATAGATGAACTTTTCTGCCATTCTTATTCTTTTTCATAAAAAATATAATTGGCTATTCAGGTTTCCTGTGTGAAGGAACCACAGACTTCAATCAGTTAATCCCACAGACTCAAATACAGACGGGGCTCTAGGAAATGAAAGAGAGAGGAGCAGTGTTATCTATATTGCAACCTTTCTGTTCAGTTTGCAGTCTGACTGCAGCTTACACTCTGTGGTGAAGGAGAAGATTAGTTCTAAAGCACAGCATCACTTGTTGAAGATTATGATCATATGTATTATAAGAACCATATAAAAAAATAAAAAGGAAGATAGCTTCTGAACTGAATTTGAAGTTCTTTGACTGTATTTAGGGATACCTATGTACCATCTAAATGAGCTCCTATAATATTAAAGTTACTGTGATATAAAATAGGACACACATTGTTAGTGCACAAAAGAGATTTAATTAAAACCATTATGATGTCTGCAATTCCTGTCCTAAACTCTATCTGATTAAAGATCGGTGGTGAGAGAAATAAAATAATATTGGTATGATGGTAAAACTAATAGAAAAAAATTAATCACTCAGATGTTTTCCCTGCAAAGAAGCTATCATTTGGAAACCGGTAATTATTTAGAAGACCATTTTGATGATGCTGCTTATTTCAATGGTGAATTTAAGACATGAGGTACAGGTTCTGAGGAGTGCAGTGTTGAGAAAAGATGCACAAATATATGATGGGAGTTGGGATGAAACAGGATGGAAAAAGTAAATCAAATCAATCAGTAGCTCAATCATGTTGTCTAAGTTAAATCAATATATGATCCTACAGTTCATTTTTTCTTTTAAAGGAAAGTCTAGAGAGTTAAATCCATATGCAGCAGCGTGTTGCTATGTGCAATGTCCTAAGTTCATGTTAAGTCTTTCAGGTCTTTTTCAGCGTCTTTCTTGAGTCCTGTTATAATTTTCTTCTTCAGAAACAGTAGAAACTTGCAGAAGATAAAACTTTATTATTTCTGGTGATGCCTTAGGTTTTAGCTTTTATATTTTTCAAATCCTGTATTGCCTAGTGTATAACTCTAAAGTTTCTTGTAGCTTGTTAGCTGCTCTTTAGGCCAGATAGACACAACAAATCTTCTCCTTGCTATTCAAGGACACTCAGATTGCCCTAGGTCCAAAAGGTGTAAACTAGGGCCACGAGAGAGGTGGAGAAATTGAAGAAATTACATCATTAGCTAAAGTTTTAATTGGCGGATTTATGCTGATATGCAAATGGACCAAACCTATAAAAGTGTGAAGAACTTGTGACTTGTCCCATCTTGGGGTCCATTTTGGAAGTAGCCTCTGGCTCCCCAGAGTGTACCTTTGAAGGCCTTTCAAATAAATACCTACCTTTATTCCCTTATTCCTGTCTAGTCTCTGTTTCTAGGTAGCCACTCAAGACATCATTGGTTTACGGATATACAGCAATTTCTTCTGTTTGGAAAATACTTTACAGCATTTAGAACTCATACTGAAAGAAAATCATTGAAATAATAGAAAATAGGATTTAGAATGGTTCCTGAGTTCAAATTCTTGTTCCAAAACAAGACAAACTGCTAATTCTTTTTTTTTAAATGACTCTGTCCAATATGAAATGTAGTAAATCCATAAAAAATCTCCTACAATATTCTCATTTTTTTCTAAAATATTCCTAATTGTTCCTCTCCATGGAATGTCACTGTTGAGGCAGCCATGACAAACATGGACACTGCACTGGAGAAGGGCAAAAAGCATTGTATTTCAGAAAAGCAGCATATTTATAGACTTCTGTATGTTATCATTAGTGTGACAAATTCATTTGCTACTAAATTACAACAATGGATTTGTTGGCTATCATTTAACTACAACATAACGCTCTTGGTTACCTAAAGCATAAGAATTCAAGCATTCAGAAAAATAACAGGTGCAGATGTGTTACTGTTTTTCTCCTTCTATTGTTTGGATTCTGTATTTTTGTTGATACTACATTTTCACGGGTAAAGCTGATTATTTTCTTCTCATGAGCTTTGCTTATGAATAGAAGTTAACTATGTCCAAATTAAGATCTGTGAAGCCTTCAGACCAGCTGTTGGCCTAAACAATGGAAATCAGTGATTTTCAAAGCAGGTCACCTAAAAGAGCTGTTCCACTCCTGTACTCTGCTTTGCTACATAGATCATGGTAGAGACTCTGATGATGATCTAATAAAGTTGGTGGTAAAAAAGTAACTACTTACTATATATCAATACTAGCTGTTACTGTTCTGAAAAACAGCATAAAGCAAATTATACAATACAGGATTAGCTACATTGCTGCTGGTTGAAGAAATAGTCGATAAGTTCTTCTATTCTACACTTCATAGTTAGGTAGTAGTTCATCTCTGCAACCAGAAGTGCAATTACTTTTTTGCAAATTATTATTCTCAACATTAGCAAAGGACGGGTATTAGCTAAACATACCAGAAATACTCTGTAGGACACAGATGACAGGGAATATTATGACACATAAAGAAAAAAGATACTTGATAAATGAGATGAGCAGGACAGGAAGAGTTTGAATGCCTTCAAAGTTTAGCCTGAGACAAATCTAACCATCACTTTTTGATATTTCATGTTATAAGAATTAGCTATTCCTTCCTTACAATGCAAAGAAGTAAGACAGTAAAATATTGTAATAATTTTTATACCAGCACAATGAGATAAAGGATTCTTTGAAGATAATATTTCCCAAATGAATCAACAACTTTGCATACTGTATTGAAATATTTGTATAACCTAACCTCATGCATTTAACTGGAGCAATATAATTTTTTAGAGACCAAAGTACAGCTCAGACTTTCATGATACACAGAGAAACAGTTAAAATTATGATCCATTGGCATGTTATTGTCCCTGCTTTGAGTAGGCAGTGAACTAGATGACTCCAAATGCCTCTTTCAAACTACCTAAAATTATTTTGGTTTCTTCTTTTGAAATGTAGGGCTATAGTGTAGGCACAATGGAGCAGCATGGAATTTAAATAGCATTTCTGTAACAGCAGAGGTAACTACTTGTAATCATGCTTAGATGTGGAAGCAGGATGAAGGGTATTTGTTCTTTTTTTTCTCCTTTAAATTTTATAGAGGATTAATTTTTTTTATTATTTATAAAAATCTTTTAAGAAGTTAAACATTTACATGTTCCAATCAAAATTAAATATGACAAGAATGAAAGTAGAATGGAAGGTTTTACTGAAAAAAGCTCTTTTTGTGCTTACACTGAGAATATAACCTATAGACATTATTTACTGTTTCTTCTAAACTATATCTATTTTTTTTTCTCCAATTAGTTTCACTGGAGACTTATAGTTATTGCTCATTTAATGACTTCTCTTATTAAGAGAATGTATTCAATTTTCTTAAAGGCTTACTGAGATTGGTGAGTGGTGTGCAGTCACTGTGCATCCAGAT
>WEIT01019045.1:2306-34337 GCA_013389985.1 Dryoscopus gambensis | reverse complement strand
AATAAATTGTCCACACACTTGATATGAAGAAAATTATTTCACTAATGACTTTGTGAAATGAAATTCAGTAATGACTTTGTGGGCATTCTGTGTTTATGTCTTGCGACAAAACAAGAGTCATTATATAACCACTAACACTTTATGCAGCTTTTTTAGTTCCAGGAATTTCAGATAACAGTATAGTTTACAGACTCAGAAACTGTACATGAAAAATGCTTCTGCCACAAGGAGTTAAACAATTAGAAAATGTTTCCTGGGTTTTTAACCTTTATTTCTTTTTTTCTCTGCCATTTTAATGGTTCTTGCCATTTCATTCATAACCATCTTAAATAATTCCTTTTCCTCTCTGCTACTGCAAAGATTTATTTTGTTAAGAATATTAATAACTCAGTCCACCTTTCTTTAATCCTTTTTACTTTTCTTGCTTCCAGTACCTTTGCTGAAACACCCAGAGCTATGCATGTTTTGAATGAAGCTACACTCACATCGTAGAGAGAGAAGTAGTCCTGGCCAGTTAGTTTCTGCATGGCTTAGATGCTTTATTGCATTAATTTTTTTTCTTGCAACAAAATCATGGCATAGTGAATGTACTTAACGTTAAATATGAATAAGAATATCTTTCCTGATTTTTCTTTATTCATAAAATAAACATGTAATTGTGTTACTAAAATAAACACATAATTACCTTGGTGCCAATCCTAAGGGAAGAAGAAAGAGAAGTATCCATAAGAAGTAAACCAGACATTCAAATTTTTTCAGCTGTAATCTTTGCAAGACCTCCTGTCTGTTCAGTTTATGATTCGGTCAGAAAATGCTTTTATGCAGTTTTCAAACTCAGGAAAAAAGAATTCTCTTCAACATATACACACATATCTTACATTTAGAATTTTAGCAAGTATGACTTGCACCTTAATTTCACTCTAGAAATGCTTTTTGTAAGGAAGTCACAAGTGTAATCATGTGAGTGAAATTTTGCTAGTCATTAGCCCAATTGGTATATATACAGCTTTAGATACAACAATATTTTTTCTGCATTTAGTTGGTATACAGATACGCTTCCCTTTTTTGCTTCCTTGCTCTTTTCTTCAAAAAGTGCCATGTCTATCAGTGCTAAGTTATTTCTAAGAAAGTAGTGACATTGAAATCACATGGGACATGTACTCATTATTCTGGTGCAGTAAGTCCCCAAGATCCACGGCAGTGAATACCCTTATAAAGAAAAACATTTTTCTAGGTCTGATGACAGTTCATGAACTCAAGATTAGGAAACACAGTGTTATATAATGTCCACTCATGTGAAGAATCAGAATAGCTGTAATCAGTCATTAATACCTGGCTAACACTATTTTCTGGAACACTAGAGGGAGATCACAGCAAAAGAATAAATTGCCTAATACAGCATGGATACTAATTGCAGTTGTTAATAAATTTCAAAAGATTATGTTATGAAGATCCAGGTATCATAGTATCTTAATTTTTCCTCACTGTTCTCACATACCCTTATTTGATACTGTTTTACCTACACGGTAATTTTAAAAAAGAAAAGAAAAAAAGATAAAAATACTTAGAAGGAAAAGGATTTTATCAAAGCCACCATTACTGTATTCTGTATTGAATTGGTTTTTCATACGAAATATGTTTACTTTGATGAGAAGATACAAGTTCTAGCCACTGAAGAATGAAACATGACTGTGTGGTACTCATGTTCTGAAAGACCTTCCCTGGAAAGAGATCTTTCTGTTCCACCTCAATGCCAGCAACTGAGACAGTTCACATTCAAAAGAGGATGGAAATTAATGCTGCCACTCTTTTGCTATCACGGCCACTGTTTCATTCAGTGTCTACTGAACAGTTTTTAACAGATAATGCCTATTTTAAAATACAGACTTTCTTAGTCTTTTATGAAAGAAAGTTATCAAACGTGCACCTTTTTGCCATCTCAGTCACTGATGGCAGATACCAATGCTTTCAGGAAGTTTCCCAAATAAAGAGAATCATTAACATTAATGGTTATCTGGCTTCCATTCTCCCAGACGGCTGTCTTCATTTCCTTTAGATAACTACCAATTTAATAGAAATTGATGAAAGGACTGCAAATATATGCATTTTTAGTAACTTCACTATTCCCATCAGCTCAGTGCCCATTATACCAGGTCAGGAGACTGCCTCCTGCTAGATAAAGAATGTTTCTGAATATCCAGTGTTACTGAGCTGTTGATGTCTCCATCGAAGACCTAATTTAAACAAGAATGGGTTGAATTTTTTGCAGATTTTGTCATACAGCAACATTTGCAAACGTGTTTCACATTTTAAGAGTCTTTGATTGTCATTTATTGCTTTTTGACTGTTCTACATTTCTTGCTACAGTCAGACTTATTCTTAGAGCATGAATGACCTCAAAAAAAGTAAAATCCAAATAATTCAGCTATTGCCAGGAAAACCAGAATTGTCCTATATGGCAATTTTTAAAAAAATTTAATTGTTGTGTTCTATTTTTAATAGTTCTGAAATGTAAACACTAGATGGGAAAGGTCGACTTTGCAGGTACCAGCAAAAGATAAATCTGAGATATTTCAGAGGGTGAGTGGCATGGACCCTTTATCTGGACAGTACAATAACGAAGCAAACTGGAAAGGTACTGACAGTGGAGAGGAAATATTTTTTATTGCACCAAAACTGTCTCCAGTAGTAACACAGGAGGGTAAACATTTTTTCACCTTTTATACTTGTGTGAAATTACCTTGGCTCTAATTTCTGTAGACATTAGAAATATGTATCCAAGCTCCAAGGTTCTTTTATTACTTCTTTTCCTATTAGTTTTTAGGACACTGATAAGATCCAATTATTGAAAGATGCCTCTGCCCAAGTGAAGGTGAAGACAAGACCATGTGCCAAAGTCGACGGTACAGATTTTATTTAACAGTATACATGAGGTAGAGACATAGAAAGAAATAGAAAAGGGGGAGAAGGGAAGAGAGAGAGATCAAGCAAAAGACAGTAACCGCCCATGGATCCAGTGGCGTTCTGTTGGACCTTCTTTACCCTGGGCTTCTTGGTGCTGGAGGTCCGAGAGTTGTTCTTCTGGGGATACCACTGATGTTACTCACCATGTTCACCAGAGCTTTACCTCCCACATGTAGTCTGTCTGTTCCTACACTGCTTAGAAGTGCTAAACTTCGTGCACACTACCTGGTAGATCTGTAGCAGTGAAAAGAACCCTGTAACTGTGGAATTTACTGCAGATGTATGACGTAAAGTCTATTGCGCAGATGAAGCACTGGATTTGTGACCCATGTAAAACACTGTATACACAGAAATTTCCGTCTGGGATGTCTGAGGTTGAAATATGACTGTGCACCACACTGAAGCGTCAGAAAAGGAGATAATTGGCAAGATCTTTGCTGGTACCCTAAGAGCATAGTGTGCAATAGCAATGAATACATGCTGAAATGAGAATCTCTGAAACAAGATGGTCTTTTTCTGGCTTTCTATTAATTGTTGGAAAACAACATTAAGTGGTGTAATTATTCCATTAACTGTAAATGCACCAAAGCTGCTATAAGTTCTCTGCTCTTACCAAACTTAATACAAAGTTACTGTAAAATTATAAGCAGCAGATGTAATATACCATGCCATCCATAATATTATATATTTTCAGTGAAGGAAACTTCATGTTTTTCAGGTAGATTATTTCAGCAATATGACTATATCAGCAAAGAAGCATTCTTGAAAAACAGTTTTGAGAAAAGAGCAGCTAAATAAACATGTTTGCCAGCTGATTCTCCTGTTTAAATCCTATTGAAATGAAGTTTTGTCTGAAGTGTCTATGCTGACTTCCTATAAAGAGTGAAAATTGTTAAAGGAGTACTAGATTAGAGATCATAAAACTTAACTGTGACAGTAGCCCCAGGTGAGAATAGGAAAAACATACCATTACAAAGACATTGTCAAGTTGCTAATTCTTGTTAGTAACTCCTTCCTTCACATACCGACAGATGTTGGCCTAATTATCTTTGGGAATGTCCATGTGTCTTGGTTTGAAAAAACAGATGTCTGTTAATGGAAGGCAGGAGCCTNGGTTCTGTCGGAGCAGTGATCTTGTAGAAAAGGTCTGGTCCTCCTCAGAAAGTCCAGTGGTGGTTGTGTAGCTCCTGTCCTCTGGGGATCCAGTGGGAAAGGCTCTGTCCTCTGTTGGAAAACCCCCAAACTTTATCCAGGTGGGAATGCTTGGCTCCTCCCCCCAGGCAGAGCATCTCACAATGGGATGGTGAGTCATGAGGCAAGGCATTGATGGGCCCATTAACAGGAGATGGTCCAGGAGCGAGTTATCTGTGAGTTATGAGGCAAGGCATTGGTGGGGCCATTAACAGAAGATAGTCCGGGTGGAGGAGGCAGGGAACATTGCTACACCTGGTTTCAATAGCTCATGAAGATGGTAATAGAATACACGGTAACCCAGGACACCATGCATGCTGCAGTGCAATACAGTTCATTTTGCCCACTACACAGCCTGTGTTTTCAGATATGTGTGGATACTTTCCTGAGTGCTTTCTCTTAAGTGATCTTGTTTCATTGAATTCGTGATGGCTGGTGCTCCAAGTCTTCTTTGCATACCAAATAATTAAGACAGAGGGAGAATCATGAAATTATAGACTCATTTATCCTGCAAAAGACCTTCAAGGTCATTGAGTCCAACCATTAACCCAGCACTGCCAAGTCCACCCCTAAATCATGTCCCTAACTGTCTCATCCACACATCAGTTAAATATCTCATGGGATGGTGACTTAACCACTTCTCTGGACAGCCTGTTCCAGGGCTTGACAACCCTTTCAGTGAAAATACAACTTTCAAGAAGGAGATATTCTAAATATCAAAACTGTATCTGTTTCCCACAAGTGGCTACAAAAATTACAAGAAAAAGTCTGTCTTATCATTTATGGGTCACATCCAAGCTAAATTAATATCATATCAGTTTATACATTAATGAAAAGAGTAAGAAGTCTATTCCTTTGGAAAGAATCCTATATGCTTTGACGTAGTTTAGATCAGGATCATTACGGAGAAAGGAAAACATCATCTTGGTGCTGAAATAAATATTTAGGGGTTTAGATAGTTGTAAAATGCAGATAAGAAAAGGTTGTACTTTGGATCTTAGAAATATGTCCATGAAATCAAAAGACAGTTTCAATTTAAATGAAAAGGAAGCCTCTCACTACTATTTAACGTGCCTCTGAATACATTGGTATTTACAAATGTTCACATCTAAATTCACATCCTCCATCAACAGTGTGGAGGTAAACATGTTACTCTTCTGGACAAGAGTTTATCCTGGCATTAGTCCTATTTGTGTCTAATAATACTGAAAATCTTGTGAGAAATGTCAGGCTTTCTCCAAGCAAACAGCTGGGCCAGTAAAGATTGCCAGACCCTTGAAGTCTGTCAGATCAATTTCAGTAAATGTGGGATGCCCACTGGTAAAGAAAACTACACATATTTTTTAAAATTACTTTGAAGCTAAAAGAGAATTTACATTTTGATTTTCTCTAAGGCTCACTGAAGCCTCGAACAGCTCTTACTTCATCCAACACAATTGTGTCTCTCTATGGTGATTATTCATGTGCTTTAAACTGCAATAGATGACACTTCAAATGTCTATTTTTGCCTCATCTATGTGTCAATTTCTTCTTGATATTTATGTTTCTACATGTTTTATTGTAGGAGAAATTCCAAACATTTCAGTTAAGTCTTAAAATTGCTCCAGATGAAGGAGAAAGCCTTGATCAAAAGAAGAATGATCTGATTGACAGGTCAGCTTCAGAATAAAGCCAAACCTGAAAAAGAAGCAACCCAGACTCTTTCCACGACCAGAAGAATGAGCACTGAGAGACCTTTCGACTTAATCAAATACCCAGGGCAGACAAGCATTCCGTCCCTTGAAAACATAAGTGATTTTTCATTAAATATCACTGACTGCACCCAGGTTGTTGTGCCAGAGGAAGTTTTTTTCACAGTTGCTGCTGCTGGGATACTGGAAAATCTACTTATCCTTATTGCTGTTGCTAGAAATAAGAATTTACACTTGCCCATGTACTTCTTCATTTGCAGTTTAGCCATTTCGGACATGTTAGGTAGCTTGTACAAAACTCTGGAAAACATCTTTATCATCTTGTGCAAAATGGGATACCTGACACGTCACGGAGACTTTGAGAAAAAGCTGGATGATGCCATGGATTCCATGTTCATTCTGTCTCTGCTGGGGTCTATTTTCAGCTTGCTAGCTATTGCAGCAGATAGATACATCACAATCTTCTATGCTTTGCGGTACCACAATATCATGACACTGAGGAGGGCCTTGGTTATCCTGGCAATCATTTGGACGTTCTGTGCCGGCAGCAGCATTGCCATCGCCCTCTTCTCCTATGAAGCAGCAACAGTCATTCCCTTCACCATCCTGTTCCCTCTGATGATGTTTTTCATACTGTGCCTCTATGTCCACATGTTCCTCCTGGCTCGATCTCACGCCAAAAAGATCGCCTCACTGCCCACCAGCACAGTCCATCACAGAACAAACATGAAAGGAGCGATTACGCTGACTATTTTTCTTGGAGTTTTCCTTTGCTGTTGGGCCCCCTTTGTTCTCCACATCCTCTTAGCAAGGTTTTGCCCACACAACCCTTACTGTGCCTGCTACATGTCCATCTTCCACGTGAATGGGACGCTCATAATGTGCAATGCCATCATCAACCCTATGATTTTTGCATTCCGAAGCCCAGAATTGCGAAGTACATTTAAGAAGATGTTCTACTGTTCCAGGTCACACTGGAACTGGTAAACAGTTCAGCAAAAATGAAGATTATAGAAGCTGTTATGAGGTGCTGTGCATCATCAGTGTGCAGAGTTAAAAATATCAACAATTATGCCCAAAGTAATATTATGCTTGTAGTATACTGCTGGTGATTTTTCAGAGGGCTACCAAAGAATGAATAAAAACTAAGTCAGCACACCAATCTTTGTCAACGAGACCTCTAAACTAAGCTAATTCTGCTGATCATTTTCATGCAAGGAAAAAAAAAAGAAAACTGACTTAATTATCTTTTGCTATTTCACAAAAATTCAAACTAAATCTGCATCATGTTTCATAACCCCAGAGAGGAGCCAACTCATTTTGTATCAATAATTTCAATTCAATGCATATACTACTTTAAAAATCTGTTGTTTAAATTGCAATGAAGTGAACATTTGTTTCCAAACTGTGCATTTGTATAAAAGTCTATAGTTAAGTAGAAAACATGAACATGTAATTTTGCTGAAAAAATGAACTCAAGACTCTTCTTTAACATCTATCTCCTCAAAATCATGCAATTAGTGATCTCTAAGTTTCAAAAACAATTTCTGGAGTGCAAGCCCAAAAGAATAGGATATTTTTATTTAAAAGCTATTTTTTGTCAATGAAGAATTTTTTCCAATATAAAGTTGTCATGCCAGCAAAGACAGGTTTTGAACTTTAAAACCTCTAAACCAGGTCTGGACTAGCAAAGGGAATTGTTGAGTTTGTCAGTGCCAGTTCTCTTCAATAAAATAATAAGCTCCACAGATACTAAAAGCACTTTGATTCAACCACGACATGCTACAACAAAGAATTCAAAAAACGTAATACCAGAGACAAAATTCAAACACTTCCGAGGAAGTCAGCCACCTGGGTAAGGAAGCAGCTAGACAGTTTGGAAGAATGCTACAAAGCAGGTTATAATTTATAAACCCTTGCAAGAAAATTTTGAATTGTTCCTGCCAAAATAACACAGAACTTTGAGGCAGAATAGTTTTCAGCATCAAAACATCCTGAAGCAGTCCTCACCAGAGTGTACGGTGAGGAATTAACCTCACAATAATTCAGGGAAGACATTCAGCTGTGCCAGAGAGTAGTAAGAGAATTTCAAGATTACGGAATATGGACAAACCAGACTTGGTCTTATATATGAAGTTATAAAGGCCAATAAACCTGAAAGTCTCTACAGAACTAAGTAAAGAAAATAAAGTAGAAAAGGGATACTAAAATGAAAATTATTCAAACCTTCATTTATTGCAAAAAACAAGTTCATCTACAAAATGCAAGTTCAGGAGTGAGTTCAGATATAATCACACGTTTTATTTTAATAAGAATTTTTCATTTCCATCGAAAAGCAGAATAAATGTAAAGCTGCACAGCAAGAAATGGCTGTCAGACTTTGGGAGAAAAAAAGAAAAAAACATACACTATGAAAGAAAAGACAAAACAAAACATCTACAGTACTGCAATGCACTGTGCACACAAATCATGAACTTTAAAATGATTAAAAATATTGGACAGAAAATTGTGATTTAGGCAGCCCTAATATTAACTCCGCAATGCATGAATTATCAACCAAATGTACCTTCCCCCAAAACATTATTTTCTATCTGCTTCCCTAAAACAGACATAGTTAAGAGAGATAAGTAGCCTCCACCACCTTAGAAGTCACTGCATCTTGTAAGGAAACCTACTCTAACTCTACACATGCAAAGATTCCATGTTCACACTGAGCTGTCCAAATGTAAATGATTCGTAACATTAAATATTAACCTCATAACATCTAAGCACGGAGAAATAATCATTAAAGAAAACACTATACATTTAGCCTTACAATGAGCTAAAGCTTCAAGAGAGACTCATGTCAAAATCAAAAATTCAGCAGTAAAACATATCACTGAAATTCCATACAAAGTCCTTTGATAAGGACTCCTCTAATGGAGATGCTGGCAATTAGGGCTTGGAAAAGTATCCCTGTGAGAGCTGGAGGTGGAGAAGGAAAGCTACTGCTTTCTTCTACCACACCAGCAAGTGGCAGCTCAGGCTAGTCCTGAGGCAGGTGTGGTTAGGCCTGGCTGCCTCCAGCCCTCATCTGACTGTCCTCACCTGCAGAAAAACCTCAGGAACTGGCTGGTGCCAGCTTCCCTTTGCAGCATCCCCAGGCACAGGGGAAAGTGGCAGTGGTTGCTCACAGGCCCCAGGAGACAGAGCCCAGCTCCCATCCCTGCACTGCCATCACTTCGCTTTGCAACAAGGACCTGGGCTTCTACCTCGCCAAACAAAATCCATCCCACAGGCACACCTTTGACCATGTTCCTCTGGGCCCTCCTTCGAGGGCAGAGCAAACTGTTCTCCAGTAACCCAACATCTGCCCACTCTTTCCCAAACTATCCCACTGCCTTTCCCAGCACCATCCCCAAGCCTCCAGCCACCATTTATCCATAAAACACAGAGCAGCTGTGGTTATCCAAGTTATGGACCAGTGAGATTTTTTTTTTCCATCTAGCTTGTTAAAGCAAAAAGTCAACACCTAGGGAGAAGGATTTTGGTAGGTTGTATCCCACGTTGTTTTCTTTGACTTAAAAGTATTTCTGCAGTTACTGACATTAAATCTCAGGTTGCCATGAGATCCAAGCACTGTCCAGAACTGGTTCCCACCTCCTCTTACCAGAAATGAAGTGCCTGTTATCTGTTGCCTACCTGGGCTCATTTGTGGATACACTCAAATCAACATCCCAAAGCTTTTGTTCCTGTCATAATGCCTGAGCAACACCCAAACTTACAGTTCAGCATTATGACTTTAAATTGGTGTAGACACTTGATGACTCTTACTGTTATACTCTGTGTCTAACACACTGACAACCAGATTGGGAAAAGGCTGCAAGGCAGACAGTTGCAAATTTTGAGAACTGCTTCCTTTTCTCAATTTTTGTGTTAGAGACAACAGGATTTGCCATGTTCACTGTGTAAATTTGTAAGAAACGAAGATCCTGTGCATTTGCAATACAGCTGAAATCTGTGTCTACAATACTAGATCTCAAGCTGAGCCTGGGGGTTACATAAGGAGTCAATATAACATTCAAAAGACACATATAAAAGGTTTTTTTCAATTTGCACTAGTTATGATTAAATGGAGCATTCTTTTGAAAATATTTTCATTCTGGAAAGAAAGAGCCAGGAAGAACACAAAATATAATTGAATAAAAATCTTCTAAAAATATTTTAATTCTTCTGTCTGCCTGCATCTCTTACATGCTAGCAGATCGGTAAATCTGTATGCATTATCTCTTAATTGGCTGTAAATTTGAGTTGCATTTTAGTTGTTGTGCAGTGTCCAAGCAAGTTTCTCTCTCACATACCAATGTCTCTGTATATTTCCCTATGATGTTTTTTGAACAGATTCTTTAAGCCATGATTTTTGAAGTTTTCATTGTATTGTGGTTAAGTTACCATTAAAATTCTCCCTTGATATATTAATGTGTAAAAGTTAAGGCTTTTCTCAGATTTTGGAACTTTCATTCATCTGCCCAGCTTTAAATTTCAAATGTTTAAGAGGCAGAATTGTACCTTAGCTTTGGGAGAAAAAAAGTTCATTTTGACCCCTACCAGAAGCTAACAAGCCTGAAAGGAACATCTAGTTCTTTGAAAATCACAGGCAACACCACAATCAATGTTTCATTTGGAAGGGTCCATAGAACTTCACATGCCTGTAGCAACAAAACATTTCCCAGTCACTTACTGCAAAACCAAAGAAGAAAAGCTCCTCCTCTCTTTTTGTTGTTTTGAACTGAACTTCATGTTCAGGAATAAAGTGAACAAATCTGATAAAGGTTCCCAGGGGAATTAATTCCACTGAAAGAGTCGGTATGCCAATGAGAAACAAAATTGCAGTTTTTGTTCACAAATTAGCAAGACAAACACAGTTTATTAAGGAGAAAATGTATTTTAGAGTTTATTTATGTAAGAAAAATCTTGTTTTAATGAATTATGGTTCTGGACAAGACTTTCAGAAAATTAAGTGTCTAGGATTCCTATTAGCTGAACAAAATTTCAATTTTTCAAACAAAACTAAATTCTTCAAATGATATATTTGTTCAAACAGAATTATACCCAAGTAGGGCCTGGTTTTTAATTCTTTCAAGGTAATTTCAGCAGAGAGCTACCCATTGTGTCTTTATCATTCAACAGCACTTTAAGGCAGCTTTGTTTGAAGTGTCATTTCTCAGAAGACACAACACTGTTGAAAGCTTCCAATTCAAAGAAGATGACTTAGAGTACAGTTCTGGAGAACTGAGTGCAACCACTAAAGAAAAACTTTTCATGTCCACTTGAAAGCAGTTTTCTAATGTCCTCAAATCCCCTTGTTGCGGCGTGGTAGATGAGGGCTGCCGCGACCCTCCAAATAACGTCTCCACAGGGGCTGGAGCCGCTCTGGCAGAGCCACTGCGCTTCTGGCTGACGAGCTCGGATGCACTAATGCCACCGTTCTGCCCCGCTCATCGAGCCTCCATTTTCTGGGTGGCTCCCCAGAGGAAGCAGCTCAGGAGGGGTCAGACTCCCATAGGGGTGAAGCAGGCAGCATCAGCTTTAGTCAGAGAAGCAGCAGGCACGCACACACACACAGACAGACGATGAGAGTCAGGAAGGGTTCTGGCATGTTCTTGCACGAGAGGATTTATTTGATCCTCGTCGCGGGGGAGGTTAGGAGCCAAGAACAAGATGAAGGAAGGATTTGGGGTTTATATAGGAGGTTTGCAGGGCGGGCAGAGCATCGGGATCGAGGGTGCTGGGGGGCAGGGGCGGTACAGAGATGGGGTTATGGCAAGGGGACCAGTAGGAATAGTGCGAGGGAGGTACAAGGGTACAGCGCCAACGGGGAAGCAGGGAAGGGAAAACATACATGTAAGGAATAAAAGGGGGCAGGGAGAAGCAATGTATCAATCAAAGGAACAGAACTGGGGTACATAATGTCCTTAGGAGAAGCCTGCCTCTCAAGGCAGGGGGACGACTCTCTGCCACAGCCCCCAGTGGGCTGGGTCACCGCAACATCCCCTCACATCTATAAGACAAAATCAGGCTACTGAGCCGTCACACATAGTTTAATGAGTGACCATTAACTGTCAAATAATTCTGGATAACCCACCTGGAGTTCAAATGCCTAGTGACTAACTAAAATTATTTATTGCTTTAGAGAATTTTAGTGGTTTTTTACATTGAGACTATGAGATGTGCTTGTTACTCCACATTCCATTGCTTCATCAGCACCTTTACGCTACCATTTATTACAGCTTCAGTACCTGAACAGCTACCCCTAAACTTTGTATGAATTGTATGGATAAAGGCAGAGTCAGTCAAAAACCGTTTGTGAATGAGTTACTCCACTGGCAACTTTTCACACTCTGACAACCTAACCAGGGATAGAGGAGATAGAGCGCATGGCCTGTCACTTGTATTGACATTTCAGCTGTAGTCAGATGTACAGAAGGGTCTCCACTACAAACAGACAGATCGCCCTGACGGACCCCAAAGGAGTCCCATGGTCCCTGCAGTGCCCTCACTCTGACCTGGTGGTTACAAGGTCAGGCAATTAAAAACCACTTTCACAGGGTCTGAAGCCTCCCCCGTGCCTCTGTGTCATCACACCATCAGAGCATTCAGCCCTACAGGGAGTCTTGGTGTCAGCATAACACCGTGAGGTATAATGCAGCCTCTAAAACCAGCAACAAATGTCTTCAGCCCCTTTGAAACCCCACCACATAGGTTTTTCTGGCTAATTGTCCCTGACAATTTAAATTTGGTCTCAGCGTTTGGTAGCATTGAAAGTCTTGGGGAAATGTCTTCCAATTCAGAACTAGCTTCCCGGTCCAGGGACTCCTGCAGCTATTCACTTTCAAAATTAATTCATATTATCCATCATTCTAAATATGCACTTGAGCATTCATTTGAATTTTAAAGAACGATCTACAGAGTTGCTTGATGCACCATTTCAGTCTCACAGTCCACAGTCTTACATTTTCATTTACTTGAGAAATGAAACCACTGCCAAGTAATTTGGTTAATCATATCATCTCATGTGACAGCTAAACCTGTCTTAACTGCCAGTCTCTGCAATGAGGAAAAAAGGGAGAGGGAAAAAAGTGCCTCAGCCCAGCACGGAGCAGCCCATGTCAGAGGGCAAGCCAAGAGAAACTGATGGAGGCCTCAGGGCTCTCATCTGCCCTTCGCTTCCTCTCAGATATCACAGGAGAGCCTTTGAAAGAAAGGGTATTTGGATAAAAGGGAGCTGCTTGCTCCTGGATGAGCAGGTGGTGGAAAGAAGCACAGCCTTGCAAGTAAGAGCTGGCTGGTTAATAGGGGGCTGAGACTGGCAGTGTTTCCCATTACAGGAGTGGGCATTAGAGGCAGTTAAAAGCCTGGGAAAAGGCCCAGGGAAAGAAGTCGATGAAGAACAATAATTTTTTAAATAACGGTGTTAAATAAACAAAATCAATTGCTTAGCTTTTTCCTATACATAGGAGTCTTTACTGAAGGCTTTGTGTGGGTGACTATCAGGGGCACAAGAAAGCTCATCACACAGAGGTGTCCCTGGGTTCCCAAGCTGGAAACATTGCCAGCAAAGTCAAGGTCAGGTTAGGAGAGACAAGGGCAGGGAAGAAAAGTGTAATTTCTAAGACTGAGGAGCACAACATGCAAGTAAGCAAACAGAGAAGGAAACAGGTGGAGAGGACCTATTCATCTTGCATTGCTGGAAAGAAGTGTGTAGAGCTAAGAGAGAAGTAGAAATGAAAGAATTAACATTCAGGGTCAGCCAAACAACAGAAACGTTGAGATGAGTGAAAAGAGCAGAGATGTCCAGAACATGGCTTTTTTTCCTGATTTGCAATAGCAACCAATAACTGGTACATCCATTTGAATTAGAGACCAAAGACATCTTGAAGTCTTATTTCTTTGGATATGTGTAAATAAAGTGATACCATAACTCATGGAAGGAATTCAAAACAGGTCCCGGAAAATCTATAATGTAAACAGAGGCGATGTTTGTGCTTTACAGCTTAATTATTAATTTATTTTTCATTTCCTTTCAAAAATGTTTACTTTCTTCCATAAATCATCATCATAAAATTCTCTGTCATGATCCTGGTCCCTGTTAATGTATCATGTCTGGAGGTCAGTCATAATATAGTCAGATTAAGCATGGTGCTTCTGGTATTTCCAAAATAACCCGGTCATTTAAAATTTAAAACATATTGTACAGTCATTTGAATTTCAGATGTTGAGATTTCATAAATATCTCATGCATTATATGCTTTACATCCACTCTATAACTAAGCATCTTACAGTACACTTTCCTGAGCTGATTGTCCTCCCAGCAACTGAGGCATGAATGCAAAATTTTGCTTTTACATGACTAAAGTTACCTAACGTAATATCTGTACTAGCATTCAGCAGTCTATTCAAATGGTTGTCTTCTTATATTTGAAACAGAAAGTTTGAATAAAAGGCAGTACTGCGAAAAAGAAGGGCTAAATAAACTGAAGGACTTTGGTGGAATTTGGTGCCTAAAAGAGGAAGACCTACAGCTGTTTCTAAGTTTTTTGCAAGCAAATGCACATGACCTCAGATGACTCTCTGTTTTACACTCCTGTAATAGAGAACTTTTCCCCTAAAGAAGAGAGAAAAGTTCATTAAATCATCTCATATTCCCTGCAGCTAGGTTTGGAGTAGCCCAATCTTTCAGTTTAAGGGTTTGGAAAATGTTCTCCTGAGACAACACGATAAGAAATGAGGGGGAAGAAAAAGGTCTTCTGAATTAAGCAAGTCTGCTCCTCCAGCCCTTCTGGCTATATTAATGAGAAAGCCTTCCCCTTAAGGAATATGCCATACCAACTGGCAATGTTTTGAAACAAATACCTAAAATAAGAGCCAGAAAAAGCATGTGGCAGTTCAAAAAGGCATCTGTTCTCTTAATAATACTTTCATATCAGTATTTTGTGGTCACAGATGAAGCAATATGAAAATGAAAGTGGTTTTACTTCAGACTAGTTTTACTCACACTGATTTCAAGCTGAGGCACACTTTTTTTGTCCATTAGTGAATTGCTTCCAAAAAATATATTTGCTCAGGTCAGCTAAGTAAGTCCTTGGCCTGGTTTGTGCACTTGACCAGTCTCCAACTTCTCCATAACAGACTGAAATGCAGATTGCCTTGTCTGTGAGTTTGTGTGTTTCATTAATTAAGACAGCAGTGGGGACAAGAAGCTTTTTCCATAGAAGAGAAATCTGATGCACCTGCAGCACACTGGGTGACAGTCCCTCCAGGTTCTGAGAAAGGATATTGGCAGGAGAAGCCACCCTCTCTAAGTGCACAGACCTCTGCAGCAAAGCATGGCAGCCAGAGCTACAGGATGGGAGACACAGAGCAAAGGAGTTACCAGCAAATGTAGCCTTAAGAGAAAGAAAAGGCAGAGCTGCTTCATTTTAGTACTGCTTTCTAACAACAGTAGAAATAGTGCCAGAGCTATCAAGAGAAAAATGTCAACCATCACTGCACTCAGGATACTGTGGGTTGCAAGAAGTTGGCACAATAGCCAAGAAATACAAAATGAGAAATGACTAAAGACAGGATATTACGAATTAAGTTTAAAACTTAAACTTTTAAGTTTAAACTTTTACCAAGTATATGATTGGTAAAGAAGGAATTTAATTCTAGCATACCTGCTTCAAGCCTAGCAATCTGTGAATAAGCTGAAGTGCACTGTGATTTTTGAAATGGTTGCTTTTGAAGGATATTCTAATATCTGTTGTTGCCCGTGTTTACTAGAATCCCTTTTATACATCAGCAATAGAGACATTTTGCTGCACTTTAAAAATCTTTTTTTTCAAAAATCATAGTGTGCACTTTCAAGACCTATTCTTTTCTGCTAACTCTTCTACACTTTTTGTCATGGCCCACTCACTCTTTTTTGAACCAGTTGCAAGAGGAAATTTTAAAGTTGCTTTCCTAAGCTAGTTGTCTCAGGGTATTTGCTTGAAACACAATACTTAAACTTATTACAATAATATTAGCTGGAGTGAAGGTCCTCTGATTAAGTAATAAACACATTGAAAAGTGGGAAGGACATGTGACCATGTGGAGGAAATGTTCTTGTAACAAGGGTAGGAGCTCCCTCATGCTTTCCTCCATAAAAGCCAAGGTGGGCCAGGCTAATAGCAGTGTCTGAGCTGCATTACAGGAAAAGCTGCAGAACATTCCATCCCACCCCCACCACTGTAGCTGAAGGATCCCAAGAACTAGGAAGTCTTTGCTGTCAGCACACACACACATACCCGCACGCACACCAGAAGGTCTCTGCAGCTGAAAAAATTGTTCTTTAAAGGAATTAGTACATCAAATTAATGGACAAAATCATTATTAGCTGGCCTAAAGAGGACTGTATCTGGAAATAGAGGCCAGAATGCAACCAGCTTCTATTTCTGAGGTGGAGGTTAAGGAAAGAGAAGGTGAGTAACAGGCTGATGATATTCCAGGGAGGTAATGTGCCAAAACCCAAACATGGTTTTTCTTCCAAGAAAGAAGTTAAAGGTAGAAAAGACATCCCTACAATAAACAGAGGAGTGAATTAAGTAGTTTTAGTGATGTAGACTGACTTCTGCATGTTTTTTAATGGCATTTTGGCCCCTGTTTATGTCACAGGGGCTTTCTAAAAAGATTGTTCTAACTCTTGGGGTTTGACTCTTCTTTTTACCAAAGTATCACAACAAGAGCAGTGGATTTACTGTGTGGAATTTAACAGCCCACACACTAGCTTCCTTAAGGAATAGTAGCAGCTCTTCAGGAGACAACTGCTGTAGCAAAGCATAATGGTGAGAGGTAAATAGCAGATATTTGAAATACACTTTCAAATATATACTTCCACAGGAGAAAATTAGCCATAATGTATGGAAGGCAGTACCCACACTTCAGTTAGCATTGCTTCCTCTCCGTTCCCTGGTCACCTCTTGCTGTCTACATTTCAAATATATGTGCACATGCTCAAAATTTAGATCAAGATTCAGTGTGTCCTCAGCTGTCTTAAAATAAATTTGTGTATTATCTTTGGCATCTTTTATAGATGATTTGACAAGTTACCAAAACCACAATTGCATGTGCTTGAAACACAACTGTACCCACCCCCAAGGCTGAACAGGCAGCAGCAAACAACAGGGAGAAGAAATGCAAGTAGATCCTTTTTTAAGACATGAGGAAATGATAAACTGACAACCCATGAGGACAGGAGAACTAACTGGCAAGGGACTCCATGTCTTTCATGCTGATGCAGAACTTGCTTAAATCTATCCTTAGTTTTGCAGCCCATGACCTTTGGATCTGTATACAGATGCCTGTTGTTCAGTACCCTTTTCTTCTAGGAAAAATGTCTTTCCCAACTATAGTTCTCAGCTGGTTGCACAAGTTTCCTAATAAAGAAATGAGCTATTACACCAGTATGGCTTTAGGTCCCTTAGAAAGGTCACAAGTGTCTGTGCTGCTGTAGGGGAAATTGGAAGAGCCAGAGGAACACATGCCCATGCAGAATCTGATCTAAACAGAGGCTCTCAAAGGAGAGTGTTACAGAGACCAATCCTTTTGCCTTCATTTGCAGGGGGTGAGCTCTACCTACCCTGAAAACAATGAAAAAGGAATAGTGGGTGACTCTTTGACATTTAACTAATCACCTCACAATTTTGTCTCCACTAGACTGACTGAGATCTTGAACCACATATTCTTGGCTGTCAGCACTCTGTGTGTATCTCTGACATGGGATGAAACTCCATAGAGTTGTTTGTACATGTGGGCAAAACAGAAAGATTAACAATAGCCACCTAAAAAATTTTATCAGGAGGTTCAGATGTGTTTGATGAGCTGTTAGCATTCAGATCACCCACATGTACCACTTGTCAGATGAATAAAGGGAAGGATAGATAAAAGATAGATAGATAGATAGATAGATAGATAGATAATGTTCCATCATTGTTAAGCTGTTTTGCCCCTTCAGAAGCAAAGTTAGCCACTCAATAAAGCAGTACAAAAGCCTCAGAGACAGAAGCTGAGAGGTAAGAAAAAGTAAATTTTTGGGAAGGATAAACAGAAGTAGCCCAAATAATGATGCCAATATGATCAAAGCACAAAGGACAGTGACTATTTCCCAGTAATAAATGGACATGAAGGGATAGTAGCTGTAGGGGAATTAAAAACTTCACATACTTGCAGAAACAAAAACCCAGAAACAGTGTTGCCGTCTACAGCACTGATGATTTTCAAAACCTTAATGAGGAAGGAAACATCTAAAAAATCTAAAGAATTAATGATTCAAATACTGGGGGGGGCAGGGGGGAGAGGAGTGGAATTCTAGAGTCAGAATCTTCCTACAACTATAGCTCCAGCTTTTATTTACAGGGACTTTGTGAATGTAATGAATTATTATACTAAGCTTTCATGTTAGTGCCAGAGACAGGATTGCAGGCCACGGAAAGGTCCAAAATTTCTCAAAATGAAAGCATAAAACTATGTCTTATATTTTATGCCTCTTTTTGGCACAGCATTTTATTTGCCAGAATGCAATGGGCTTGTTACTTCTGTTTATCTCTTTTACAGACAGGAGTTTCCCAATCTCTTGCTGCAGCATTGTTTTTAAAAACATGAGTATTTTGCAGTTCAAGGCAAACACAGTATAATTTTATGCACTCAGCCATGACAGCACTTGATTTAAAGCCAATGAAATGATTACTGAAACAAGCCCCTAGTATATTTTGCAGACAAGTCATTACTTTGCCTGGCCTCTGAAAGCACCACTGATCAAAAATTTGTATCTCTTACAGAGGAAAAATCAAACAATTACAGTAATTAACCAAGGAACAATAATGAAATCTCCATTAAAGAGGGTAATGCATTCCCTTCTAAAACATACATCCCAATCTGATTTATGAACAGATATGCCACATTGGCCAGAGATGAAGTGTTTATCTTTCACTGAAAGTCTTATTACATCTACTTCAGCCAATGTTTATCAGAAAACAATAAGTTCTTCACTTCCTTTTTGCTATGTTTATTAAAGTAAAAAGCTATTTCTCTACCTAGTCATGTCAGATTGAATCTAAGTGTTTACAACATCATTATCACCATGGCAGCTATATTCATATTGTTCTTCACTCCCTTCCCAGCCACTGTAACTTTTGTTTTGACAAATAGTGTAAAAAAAAATTAAAATTGCTCAAAAAGCTCTTCATAGATGAATTTTCTTGTGTATAAATTTACCTTTTCTCCAGATAATTAAAGTAGTGTTCTCCAAGGAAATTACTTTTCTTTCAAAAACCCTCTATTGATTTTATTTGTAAAAGCTGACAGCAAAACTAAAATATTTCAATCAGAAACCTTTCAAAACCAGTTGGTTTTGGTGGGTTTTTTTCTACAAAGTAGTAAATGTTACTTGAGATGATAAATGGAACAAGGACATTTTGATAATGTGAAGGCAGATATCTTGGGGGCAAAGGTTGGTAACCACAGTCCTGATCATCTCTAGCAGTTGCATAACTAAAGATTTTGAAAGAGAGTAGAAAAAACAAACCTAATAGTGCTGCAAAAAAAAAAAAAAGGTGACTAAATTTGCAGAAAGCCAGAGTGAATAGTTACTAATTAGTCCCTTACCCAGCCAGAGATAAATATCTGGGTTTCATGGAAACATGTTTCACCTTCTTTTATTATTATAATTACGGTGAGTAACTGAGGACTCACAGACTGTGTTTGTAGGCAATGGAATAAATACATTCAGTGAGCTTCAGAGAGAAGCAAAGGAAAAATAGTAAGCAGGCAGCTGGCAATATCGTGTGTCTTACCCTGGAAGAATGTGTGGCATGGTGTGTTGCCACTGGCTGATGAGCAGCTTTCTCATTAGATTTGTTTTGTTTAGGCACAACAGCATTAAGACAGTATAGTGCTTTACTATACTCCGATTGAGAGCTAGTTTTAGGTAGTACCTCAGCACATAAAACCAGAATTCCTTGCTTACAACACCTGGTCCACATGTGGAAAAGGTTATAGCACTCTCCCACCCACAACAGCAGGGAAGAAAAGAGCATGCTGAGATAGAAGCATGCTGTCTATGAAAGGCAGACTTTCTTCCCCAAGTTGCCATCTGCAGTACCTGACTAAATCATTTCAAGCGTCATATTATTGAGGGATCCATCATGTTTGCCTCCAGAGCTTACAGCTTTTAAGCTTCTAATAGATGTTCATCATTAATTTTTTGCTCTTTTAAACTGTTTTTGCACTATTTTAAAGCTGAGGTGTCTGCCAAGGTGTAGTGTGGATTCAGGAAAAGAATCCTCATGCTGTCTCTCCTGAGACTGGTGGAAAGGGGAGCATAAACAACCTTCTTTCACCTGCAGCAACAGTCTCAGTCCTCCACTCAAAATTTTAGTTTCCCCCAGTCAAGTTAATATATGTCAGTACTACCTGCTGCTGAATTCTGCGTGATTTTCCTTCACTGGTAGATTTAGGATCCTTGTTCCTTTCCTTGTCTAATCTGATGACAGAGGCCTGTGAAGACAGGAAGGAAGGAAGGAAGGAAGGAAGGGAGGAAGGAAGGAAGGAAAATAGTAGGTTAGGAAGGTTGTTTTCATTTTCAAGAAGAGATACAAAACTGTGGCATTCACAAGTGGAGAATAAGCACAGTATTCTAAATTCAGACTGGCTAGAGAGTCAGGGCCATGCTGCCAGCAGCCCAATAGCTTCTGTGGATAAACTCATTAATCTACTTGGCTCAATGAGTCAAACAAGACCAAGAGAACCTAGAAAAAACTCCAATTTGCTCCATATAGGAAAAACCATGAACCACAAAAGAACCTGAAGTTGACAAAGGTAGGTTGGTAGCAACAGCCATTGCAGTCAGCAGTGGTACAAATGAGAAGGATTCAGGGAACTGCATACTGAAAGAGTATAGAAAAAAAGAACTAAAAAGCTGACACGCTACAGCAGTAAAGTAGCCAGGAAAGAGTAAAACTATTTTTACTGATGAGCTAATAACTTTTAAATCCCTTTAATCCCTCTCAACTGTCAATAGGTTTCACAAAAACACTCCAGCAATAACCACTGTAAAGAGAAGTGATAAAGAACTTGGCGAGGACAGTACATGTTGCAAAAGAGAAGAAAGTGGAAAAATAAGTCAGTCTGTCTGCATGTGCTGGGACACAACCAGCTGCTATGTAAGACATAGATTTCTTAATAAAGAGATAGTTTAGTTTCTAAAATATGAAGAGTTCTGAAGTTGTAAGTATATAATCTTCACTGATCTCATCATAACAGGGCAATGAAAAGGAGAGAAAGAGAAAAGGGTTGTAGTTCATTCATGATGGCCCCGCTATCCTTCCATGACTGCTGTCATCCTGGTCAGCTCATTACTTTCTCTATTTGTGCCTGAAGTTCTTGAATCATCTTTGACAACTTCACCTTTCAGAGCTTTCAGCCCATTGGATTGCTCAAGCAGATCAAAACTGCTTGAAGGAAATTTCCTCCTTTTCTTTCAGCTTTTGCAAGAATGCAAAGTTGGAATGAACTCCAGCCTCATGCCTTCGAAATAGCATGGGTCACCTGCGAGCTGTGAAATGCCTCTGTCACTGCTTTAGTCATGTTGGTGTGAAGTTGTATTCAGCTTTTTATCTACTTATTTCTGCACCTGTATAATCCCTTACCTCCAGCTGCACAACAAAGGCTTGGAGAGGAACAGAAACTCTTCTTTTGTCTCAGAATGCCACAAAGAGCTAGAGAATTTGCCAGAGTTCTGCAGGGATGTGATCTCAGCACATTAGTATTGTAATATTAATATGTAATGTTTAGACCTGCAGCAGCATAATTTGCCTCAGGAAATTATTCTTCCACAGAGTTTTGCTTGGAATAAAGTCTTCAGAGGACCACAGTGACATCTGCAGCTCACACACCACAGGTTTCTAAGAAGGGCAAGGCTTTTGCTTCTGTGAAACGCTCTTTCATTTCTGCTGGTTATATAGGAGTTCAGTCCTGTTCTGTTCTAAGTAGCCCGTTGTTGTGGGTGAACCCCAGGTGGCAGCTCAGCTCCACACAACTCACTCACTCCCCTGCAGTGGGATGGGGGAGAGAATGGAAGGGTAAAAGTGTGACAATTTGTGGGTCGAGATACAGAGAGTTTAATCGATAAAGCAAATATTGGACATACAAGCAAAGCAAAACAAGGAATTAGATCACCACTCTCCATGGGCAGGCAGGTGTTCAGCCTTCCCATCCCCAGGAAAGCAGGGCCCCATCACATCTGTGGCTTTTGAAGACAAACAGCATCATTCTGAATGTTGCCCCTTTGTCCTTCTTTCCTTGAATATTTTTATCACCGAGCATGACGCCAAATGGTCTGGAACGACCCTTTGGCCAGGTGGGGTCAGCTGTCCCAGCTGTGTCCCCTCCCAGCTTCTTTTGCACCCTCAGCCTCCTCACAGCACAAGGAGCTCAAAAGGCCTTGCTGCTGTGTAAGCACTGATCAGCAACAACGAAAAGATCATTTTCTATCAACACTGCTTTAGTCACCAGTCCAAAACATAGCATCATACAAGCCACAATGAAGAAAACTGACCCAACCAAAACCTGTACTTCAGTGTAAAGAAATTATATTTGCTTCTGCTATAGAAAGTATGATCAATTAAAACAAACAAACAAACAAACTTAGTAAAAGCTATCAGTAAAGTTTAAAGGAGAAAGTAAAAGTAGCACCAGCAGGATCCTTAGTCTCACATTCCCTTCAGATTTTGGCTTCCTCATTGCTTTTAAAAATGGAACTTCAAATTCTAAGTCATTTATGGATTTTTCACATATATTTTTAGTATATACTGTACTACTTCAGAACACAATTGTAATAGTTACCAAATACAGCAGTAAATTATGTTAAAACAGACCCAGAAAGTGGTAACATTAAGATTGGTTCTTTTTGGAGAAGGAGAGGTTAAAACTCTTGGAGGTTTACATTTTGTGCTTACTCTTCCTTTATACAAAAATGTATTGTTACAAATGGATGCTTTCTCATGAATGCAATAGACAGGTGAGAACAGAAATGTTTTATTATTTCTATGGAATATGCTTGTTCACTTCTGCTTTACAGAGACAACACTCAGCTGAAGTGAACTTGCACAAAACCTCACTAAGTGGAGAAGCAGATGTATATTCCTGTTTGTACTCACAGTACTGTATCTTGCGTTCAGCTGGGACATTGGGAACAGTCAAGGACCTGTACTTCCTCACTTGTCAGATGGAAAAAGCTGTCATTTCTGGGGCAAGACAGTCAAATGCTCATACAGAACAGGAATACATGGTACAAGCTTTTTCCCATGGCCATTAAAAGAATTGACATTAATACCGTTCAGGCCATCTACAGGACCAACACTGGAACAAAGAGAAATTTTGCCAGTTTGGGTTAGGATACATTGGCAGAAATCCACAGCAGGAATCTCGCCTAGCAGATATTCCTACAGCTGTCTAAAGTCTTACCATGTGCCACTGCAGCCACATTCCTTTTCAAAGTTGCCATTTGTAGGAAATTACCTATATTACATCCTCTTGAGAGTTGTTTAACAGGTATAAGCTGCTCACTAAAGAAGAATTATTCAAAAGAAACAGACAGGTTTCAAGTTTTCACCCTGTTTCCAGTCTTTAAATAAAGATTGATCTTTATTGTATAATCCGCCTCTCCAGAAAATTCTCCTAGCTGCCTGCTTTGTAGCAACAAAGCAGTGAAATATCAAGCGATGCCATATTTCAACTAAATTAAAAGAAGATACCAAAATGATAAGCCTGAATGAATACAAATATTTTAAATCCAGTCCTTTAGCGCCAAAAAGACTCAGAGTAATTTAAAAATTAAATCTTAACTGTGGTGCTGTATTTGCCCACTCGTTTGCTTGCTAAATTGCCTGCTCTCCCCACGTTATCCTCCCTCCCCTGCCCCTAGTCCTGGCCACTCCCTCGAGTTCTCCCTGTAGGTCTCAATACCCCAGCTCCGCCCATGTACCGCCCCTGTGCCCTGAGACCATTAGTCCATGTGCTCTCTCCGCCCCCCTCATCCCCATATAAAAAGTCTGGACTGGGTGGCGTGTAGCCTCTTTGCCTTGGGGTGTCTGCTTGTACTGGGCCTGTGTAGCTTGGGTCGCCACGGAATAAACATCCTCTGAGGTCACCACACAGGGAGCCTTCTCGCCTCCTTTATTGCCACCGTGTTGCGGAAGCCGAGAGCTAGCCGGAGCTTCGCTCTCCGGGAAGGTTTGCGGCATGCCGTACCACCAGCAGAAACTACAAACCACAACACTTAACTGGCTTGTCATTACTGATTTTTCTGAGAAAAAGATAACACAAGACTATACTCCTTCAGTGGTAACATCCTTTTAAATGCATTTGCAGAGAAACAGAACTTGGACCATTTGTGCTCCTACAGAAGAGATGTCTTACACACAGAGAACCTCCTATATCTTCCGAAGGCTCATATATGTAACTTTCAAGGTATAACATAGTCACTGGATGAAAATGTTTTGTTCCTGATAATTACAGAAGAAAATAACTCAACATGGAAAATGTGAGCCTCTGTCTCTGACATTTTTATTGTCAATTCAATTGGTTATTGAAAATCCAATTGCTTATGGAAAATCCAAAGTTCAAGTCTGTAAGAAGAGAATCACAGTGTCTTTCTCTTTTGGCAGCGGGTTTTCAGATGTTTCTGTGACTGTTATGAGATAAATAGAGGGTTTTAGTTATAAAAGTGTTTATCAAAAAATATGGAGAGGGACTTTTTACAAGGGCATAAAGTGACAGGACAAGGGGGAATGATTTCAAACTGAAAGTGTGTGGGTTTAGATTAGATATTAGGAAGAAATTCTTTAATGTGTGGGCAGTGAGGCACTGGAACAGGTTGCCCAGATAAGTTGAGGATGTCCCATCTCTGGAGGAGTTTAAGGCCAGGTTGTAAAAGGCTTTGAGCAGCCTGGTCTGGTGGAATGTGTCCCTGCCCGTGGCAGGGGAGTTGGAACTAGGTGATCTTGAAGATCTCTTCCAATCTCTACCTTTCTAGAATTCTATGATCCTGCTCCAGTGAGGAATACACCATGATCCAAGCTGCAGACAAAAGCTGCAATCTGGGAGGAAAACCCTTCAGAGTAAATCAGGAAATAGCAGCAGGTACTTCTTGGGAATTTTGCCCTTTTTATCAAATCTATTCTGCCTATTTTTGAAACAAATGCAACTGACTCTAAGGATTTCAGAACCAAACTTGGGTTACAAAAATAAGATCAGCTTAAGTACATTACCAGAGGTGAAAAAAATTCTAACATAATCCAAGTCCAGTTTCCAGGCCAATTAGACACTTGGCACTGAATGGATAAAGAGGAGCAATGGGATAAAGTCTTCATCTCAATGTTCTGGAGCTGTTTCTTGGTTCTAAGTAGGCAAAATTACTTCCCACAGTGTCTCACATTAAGAAAGAGGGGCAACGCTTCCCATTTCCCTTCTCCCCGGCATGAGGGAAATGCATGACTACAAGATGACTGGAACAATGAGTTAAAATTCACTCCTTTTTTTGCCTTTATCTTCTTTCAGTTGTGCAGGTGCTTTTATTCCCCCTATAGCCAGGCTGCAACTTTCAGTCTAAGTCACAAAGAAGGAGAAAAATCCTGCCTCATATACGACTGGCCCACAAGTTGTTGAACTGAAATAAGTAGAATAATGTGCAATGTGAAGCATCCCTCAGCGTGATTCAAATAATCTGTCTCTTCACCTCTCCATTCATTTAAAAAGCCCATTGTACTCCAGGAAATCTGTTGTTGGACTAATAACAGGTATTTTGAGATATCTTATGTCTAATGGCACTCTATGCTGAGACTGTCTTTGGAAAAATCTTACCCCATGTTTACTGCATTTTCACTCACCTTTAGCCTTTTATTTAGCCTTTTGAAAAGCCCTTTATTTAGCCCTTTATTTAGCCCTTTATTTAGCCTTTTGAGAAAAAAAGGCTGAGGTGTAATGGATTTTTTCATTCATTCCTTTTCTTTTAAGTCCATTAAGATTAAAAAAATTTAATCAGAGTAATTCAAGACTACAGTAAGGATTTTAAAGAAACAATCATTAGAGGGAAGAATATCTCCAGAGTCCCAGTAATTATTGCTTTTTATTTTGTCACTTAATTATGGGTTATCATAGAATATGTAACAGTGTATGAAAAAATAAGATCAGCCTAATGCCATTCATGTAACTGGCAATTAATCAGGTCCTTCAGAGTTCTCCCTGTCTTTCATCTTGTGTAAAAGAAAACAAAAATGTACCACCAGAGAACATCTGAAACAAGTGTCTTCGACCTAAATACCCTGCCTGCTCCATAAGGATTCATTTAGACATTTTCCAATCAACTTCTTAATCACAATCTTTGTATCTCACCACCCCTCACAGCTCCTCCCTATGCCAAAGCCACAAAAAGTCAAGGAGTCAGTAACTCCTAATGGCCTGCAATCCCTGCTCTGCAGACAGAGAATCTGGCAAAACAGTCTGCATCCCAACAGTCTGGAGAGCCCAAGCACATTTTATGTGGACCTCAAACAAATTTTAAGTGGATCCACTGAAAAAGAAGATCTAAATAAACAGAAATTTGTATTGTTGAGGCACTAGCAAATAAAGGCGTCTGTTTGAAAATAATTCTTAAGCCAGTAGGTTATGGGGCTACTAAAATGATATCCAGACACCACAGATGTTAGTATTAAACAGGAATTTCTGCTCAAACCAAGTTAAATGTTAAACATACACTTGGAAACTTCAGAACTGCTCTAGAACCCATAGTCAAGTGCTTATTTCTAAATTTATCCCAAGGAAATTCTTCCACCTCAATCAGGAATTATTCTTTCATTTATTTTTTACAATTTTATTTACACTGGTTTTACTCCTAGTGATTGAGCAGTTGCTTGAAATGACAGCTTATCCCTTCCCTTGTGAGAACTTAAACATGAACAGTGGCAAATATGAATTTAAGGTGATTTTTAATATTCCCTTGCATTTTACCTCCTCCAACTTTTGCAATTCTTTGCTACCTATATTAAATATTTTGGAAACAAAATACACAAATAACCAAAGCTGTGGATGATTAGAGATGCAGTAACCACAATCAATGCAACACTAAATAAGGTTAATCATGGTTGATTCAAGTAAGGTTAAACAATTCCAGGAAATTAAATTATTAATTTAAAGGGTCATGTCACTGCTAGGTCTGGATAAATTAATTTTAGCATATATTATTCCATGAAGTTAATTTTTTATTGGTTTGGGGGGTTTTTAATCAATTAATTTATTTCGTCAGTGTTTCTTAGTTCAAGCAGAATTCTGTACAAAGCTGCTTCACAGTTCCGGCTGGTCTTTTGTGCTGTGATTTCTGACTCAATCTTTGTGTTAAATTTCATCCATTTCTTATGCTCTGGTCTTAACCTGAACTCATGAAAACTTCTATCATGAACCTTCACACTTAAAAATGTAGGAAGATATCCTTTGGACCATATTTATTTACTCCTTAGGAAGAACAGAGTTATAACTGTTCACCCTCTTTCTTGGGAAAGAGACATGAGCATTTGCTAACTTCTCATTAAATTATTTCAAAATTCTAAGACCAGAATGGATTAAAACAATCCACCAGCCTGACTTTCATAATAAAGACCATAAAAATCTCATCGTGTGACTTCTGCACCAAGGCGATTGGTGTACTAATTCCTCCCTATTAACAGTTCTTCCCATTACTATTTTCACAGCCTCTTGATTTATTATTTTAATACAAGAGTGGCAACAGGCATGAAAAGTCACATTTCCACGTGTCTGTGGAAAAAAATTACTTCATTGATAGTGCATACCCAGTCCTTCTACTTGTGTTTTCTTGCTTTATTCTAGCTCCAAAATGAAGCGTGTACACTGTATGGAGAAGTGACAGAGACTAATGACACTTTGCAAAAACAAATTACATGATGAGTCATCTCATATCTTCAGACACTTGTATTGGTCAAGTACAGAACATGAAGACAATGATCCAGCTAAGCAATTTACTCAGGTTTCATTTACCTCTTGCACTGGGCCACAGTGCAGACATCTTTAAAGAAGCTCTAGGCAAGCTGGCGCCGAGACTGTGGGGAGCATAACACTGCTGGCACTGTCAGCAGCCAGCTGTTACACCCAAAGACAGCACCAAATTTTACGTGGCTGAACTACCTGGGAACCTCAAGTCAGTCCATGTGCCATATTTTCCTTTGTTCTGCTGGGATAGTGGGTGTAGTAGCAGGATCTCTACCACGTTTCCCCTGCCCTCAATTCATCGAGTATGCAGTCCTGCAGATTTGGGAAAGACAGTCTGCAGTCGTGAAGAGCAGCCTGTTCTTATGAATTTGCTTGAATCGGAGACTAAATCAAGAATGCTGCCAGAAAGCTAATGAACAGTGGGTGCCAGTCAACTACAGATCTCTTTAAAGGAAAACCTGCAAACTGAAAAAGGTGCCCTCAAACCATCTGTCTGCAGATAGACTAAGGGGATTTTAGATCAAGTGGCTATGTATAAGGTGAGTAATCAAAGATTGCAGCCTTAGAAAAACAGGTATTTCAAAAAAGTTTGCTTGTTTTCATTCACCACTGATTTTCTTTTTCCCATATGATGAATCCATTTCAAATCTAGTCTGTTTCTGCAGTGCAGGGGAATGTGTTGCTGCAGGAAGCACAAGCAATGCTTACCACGAGCTGCTATCCAAGTCCATGGCTACTTAAGGAAGAGGTTCTCTGTTAACCCATAATACTACTACTCTGGATCAGTTGATTGGTAAAAGAGTAAAACTGAAAAAAAATAAATTACCCTGAGATTAGTTGAGTTGTTTAGAACATGATGCTAATAACACCGAGGTTGTGGGTTCAATCCCCATTTACTTAAGAGTTGGACTCAATGATCCTTGTGGTCCCTTCCAACACAGAATATTCTGTGAATTTGTGAATTACAGCTGCTTCATCTGCAGCACAAGCAGAAGAACACTGGTAGAGGGTCATGGAAAGCTAAACAGCAATAGCCCTAATGCCCCCAACAAACTGGGAGTCAAATATGCCTTAGTAAAGAATTAGAAAAGAATTTTAGGTGAATCCTACCCTATATAAGAAAAATAATCTCTGTAGAATAAAAGTCACCTTCATTGATTTTGTAAATACCTCAAGTTGTAGCAAAATATTAGCTTAAAACTGTAGATGTCATTAATAAATCACTCTTATTGCCATGTGTTTTTCCATTTCAAAGGTAAGAAAAGGCATTTCATATTCTATCTCACCTTTTTTACAGAGAATTTTCAACTTCGCCCAGGAAACAACAGGGAGAATTTGACAACAAGTTTCTGTCTGTGTCTTGTTTGTGGTTTTGTCAAGGCATTTGCACTACAAATAATGTTTCAAGACTACCATCATCTTTTTTAAGTCCTTGAAATACAGTCTGAGCATGCCTCCTTCTGGAAATACTCAGCCCCACACTACAGGCCAAAACTGAAAGAAGGCAGATGGAAGCATTCAATGACAGTATCTGGTAAGAATTATTAAGTTTAAGAGTCAGTAGTTTGTCAAGTTGAACTACATTGGTCACATCAGGCTAGAGGTACTTTGCTATCTGTGTACTATCCTGCGTCTGCCTTACAAAGTTTCCCTGTCTGAGATGTACTTTAAATGAAAGCAGATATTATGTTGAAAGTACAGTTAAATTAAAACCTCCATAGGAAAATGCAGAAACCCCACAAGTGCAGCTTTCAAGGTGTGCTTCTCCTGTGGCCTGGCTTATTAGAAAAGGAATGCCAGTCTCATAAAACCTGACCTTACCTAACAGCTGAGACAATTGCTAACAGNAATTGCTAACAGCAGCAATGATTATGACACCCTTAGGGCTTGAAACCCTATCAGCTGTAACTGTTTAAGGTAATTAATAAAGATAATGTGTTGTGTTTGGTTTGTTTTCAAAGGACAGTCCGACTCAGGACAAGCATTTCAGAGGATTAAGGATACATTAGTAAGAGGGATTATTTGTGTGCAAAGTGCTCTCAGACAGTTTGAAAAAGCCTCCAGACACTTTCACCTCCTGAATGCCACAGTGTCCTACTCCCCATCCTTTACCTATGTTTTAGCAATGTGTTTATTTGTTTATCAAACAGCAGAGATCATAGCTGCTGCTTCAGAGTTTTTCACATTTCAAGGATATTTCAGGTCTATTGCAAAGATATCATTCACAGGCAACCAGCCATATCTGAGAAACCAGAAGAAGAAAAAAAAGAGAAAAGTTACTTAACCACAAAGGTGCAAAATCAGTATTTTAGAGTGCTACTTTCAAAAATATCTCATCTTTAACTCCTTACCTGCGCCCTCAGGACAATGCTATGCTTCTGCAAACAATCTTGCAGCCATTGAGATTTCATTCACTAGTGTTTGCAAAATACTTTGAGCCTCTCAGAAGGGAGATGCTACAGTATTCTAAATATCTGCCTAATTAGCTCTGGTCAGAAGTTATTTTACCCAGTCAAGATGAATGATCAAAAATATAATTGAAAAACAAACTGCAGAACAACACACAACAAAAATCAATTTGAAGATGGTTAAATACCTTCTTATTTATTTATGGAGAAGGCTTAGTATATCTCTTCCAAAGTGCATGACTGCCAGGGCCCCTGGACATCCCCATCCAGGGCTGGAGTGTACATGAGGGGCACTTGCTGCAGACAGTGGTCTTAGGACAAGGTCTGGTAGCAGCCTCAACAGGGTCTCTTCTTTATCAACTCTGTTAGCTCACAGATTTCCTTCATTATTGTTAGCCATATTCATGTCATTAGATGCGGGGTCTTTTTACCCAGCACCAAAAACGCTGACACTTCACTGGCCACTATTAATTCAGCAAAGTTTTAAAGTATGTGTAATGCCGAATGCCCAGCCTCCCTGCATCTTCACTTTGGTTCTTCCCTGGGAATTACACCGTTCATTATTCAGTCCAGTTACTTATTACCCTCTTTAAAAATTCAGTACAATCTTCTAACTGACATTTTCAGCAAAAGGTCACCTGAAATACACACAGTGTTCCTCGTATTGCCTGCCTTCCCCTCTAAATGTCCACCAGAGCTAATGTTGTGTTTGTCATCTATTTACTCATTACATTGTGCAACAGGCCTTTGATCTCCCGCTTGTCTGTATGCCAAGGCTGTCTCCCATGAGGTAGCTTTAGGGTGGCTTTCCTCTTTTCCATTCCCTTCCAATTAAGCTGGACATATTTTCAATATCCCCCACTCTAAATAAGAGTCCAGTATATTGCTTAAAATGCCACGGCCAAATTCAGTTATTTATTGCACATGACTGGAACACCAGGCAAAACCAAGGAGCTGCATGAGGAGCTGGGAGCATAAATTCACCTGTCACTTCCATCTAAAATCCTTGCACCTTCCAGCTTTCTGGAAGCTAAGCACCTCTGCTTTGGACAGCAGGAACACCAAGGACCCATAGACCACAGATACCATCTAAAAAATCACTTCAATCAAAATTAGTAAGAAATATGTTTCTCCTCTTGTTTCACCAATGGGACTGTTAGACTTTCCAGAGTGTAACTAAACCAGCAGGCTACACAAAAAATACCATTTTTTCTTTGCAAGGTTTTCCTTCAAAAATCCACCTCTAGATTCAGAGGTGACCACACCAATTTCCCTTTTCAATGTGAAAATCTGAATATTTAGCAGTTTCACTGTGAGATGAAAAACATGGATTTCATTCAAGGATTTACCTCCTCCCTCTTCATTTTTAATGCACTTTATGCACGGACATGAACTGTCATTGGAACTGCACTTGAAATTCAAGTGATTCATCTCTTTTCTCTGCCATTTGAAAGGAGGACTATTCAAGCACCTGCTTTACAAACTATGAGTACCAAGCAGAACACTTCAGACCAAAAGAAGTCAAAGGCTTAACTTAACATTTTCCAAGTGACTTAAGCAGATTCCATATGACATGACTTTACAGAGACCCCCAACCACAGCAAAGATGGGTTCTTGGTCTGAGGAACATAAGAAATAAATTTCTTTCTTGACACCCTGATTTTCCACTAACACTTAAACTTTTGTTGTTTTCCTTTCCAAAGGAGAAGGAGCTTGAGAGG
>WEIT01019043.1:26655-40205 GCA_013389985.1 Dryoscopus gambensis | reverse complement strand
ATATTTAAAACAAAATAGAAAGAACTGGCAATGTAGGAAGAACTCTGCTATGCTGAAAGAACAGAAAAAACATGCTTTAATCTGCCATGATGTTTCTTTTCAGACCCCTTCTTCCTACATGCAATCAAACATGCTAAGCAAAACCATCTCCATGCAGCATAGGTGTCCCAAAGGAAAATAACGTGGGGATGAAAGGATTCCTGTCTTTATTCACATACTGCAGTTCAAATTCATTAATTAAGAATTAATTCTGGGTTGTCCAATAACCTAATCACAGTGCTCCCTTCTGATTTGTTGGGTTAGGAGTACACGAACATAGAGCAGCGTAACAGATGTCCTGGCTTTGTATAAAAGAAACTATCCACCATATATTTCTGACAGCGTCAAGAAAATCTGCAGGGAAATGTCTGGGCCATATGTTTGATGTTGCATATCAGGCAAGAACTGACCTTCTAGATAGAAATGTTCAAGCCAAGAGCCTTAGAAATGTCCTTTTCATTTGCTTTACTTGCTCTGTATTCAGTATACAATAAGCACACTAGAGGACTGAGAGCTGATGTCAGTCACATGTGAGAGGCAGTAATAGCGCTCATTACATCTGCCACTGCAAGTAAAAATGCAGATTCAGCTGACAAACCATCTAAATTTGGCTGAAGGATGGAAAGCGATATGGTGGATTGGAAATTAAAAAACTACAAACCTTCATTTTGTTACTTCATCTTAACACAAGTACTGAGCTGAATTCAGCAAACTACACTTGCAGAAAATCATAAAACAGTAAGTCAGGCCTATATATTTTATTATGAGAAAAGAACTGAATCTCTTAAAATATACCCATAATCAAAGACAAGTGGATGTTTTGCAGAAATTCAACTTTAAAAAAACCACAAACATAGCCTTCTGCACTGTAATGTCACATGATTTTTTAGAGCAATTTGTAAAAGTGTGGTTTAAAATGCCTACATATTTCAAGTTTTAATAATCTGTCATAATAAGGATCCTACTGGGAAGAGTCAGGCTGATGGACAGTCATTAAAAAGACCCTTTTTCAGCTTGGCAAAGAGGTTTCCAAATGCTTCCAAATGAACAAAATGGACTCAGGTGAAAAAAAACACTTTCTTTTTTAGAGCAATATTATACCTATTTAAATGTAGACTACAGATTTGTTTCACTGAGAAAGTCTATAGACTTTCAACTAATATATCTACAATCTGACTATCTCATATTCAGTAATTTGTTGTCCTGAGTGAATGCTGCTTGAAGGGTTACGGGGTGACAGAGATACTTCTCTCTCTGGGTGAAATATTTCTTAATGCACAGGTGGATTATTAATGTGTCTTTTATTTCTGTCAGTCCTTCTCTACACCTAGTAAAGAGAATGCATTAACACAAAGCATACCAGTTTAAGGATTGTATTATTTCAAATGACCAGAAGCAATAAGTACATGTAAATCATGTCTCAGATTTCAACTGTAAGCAAAACCATCCCAGCCTCCAACATGGTAAGAAAACCATCTCATCCCAGCCCCTCAGGGAAGGGTAGAGCCCTGAAAAGGGAGTAGCTTGTGACAGGTGCAGTTGTGGAAACAAAACAAATGGAAAGGCCAATGTGTAGGCCTTAGACATGCTTGCTTTTGTGGTATTGTGTCACTATATTTGAAAGACATTCCTGTTAAAAATCAGACTATAGCATAAGAGTATTGGTAATNTTCCAATTTATTTTCCAATTCTGTGCATATTCTTTTCAATAAAATATAATATATAAAATATAAAATATATAAAATATATGATAAAATATACTATATTCTTAATTACATAAAAGTTTTAGTACATATTTTGGAATTTTCCAGGGGGGTTGGAAGAGTTCAGAGTGATAGAGCCATGGCTAGAAGACATAGGAACACTATAGGAGGTGGGCAGTGACAGCTGCTAGTGGAAGAAGGACCTTCGGGTAGAAGAAACTACGCACATGTGCACAACTGGCAAAAACAAGTCCTACTAAAAGGTTTTCAAACCTTTAAAATGTAAATGAAGGTTACTGCAGGAAGGGCAAGTCAACTAGATGGTCAATTGCTAGAGGAAAGACCATTATGATTATATACTAAGGATTAGTTATTATTACCCCTCTTATTTTTTTATACCTTTTTTAGGTTTTTTTATATCCCTTGAATAAAAGCATTATTTTTTAAACTTTAATTCATGCCTGCACATGGAAGACACAGCTATTTGAGTCCCAAAAGCTTAATTCAAGTATCCCAGGTCTGCCTGAGCTGGTATTTTAGAAGCAAGCCCTTATCATTTCAGCCTTTGCTGTTGTCTGTCAATTCTTGCCAGGAGGATTACACAATATATTTTAGAAAAAGGATTATATCAAATTACAAAATGAATCCAATTATCAGATTGATAAAATTCTTTCTAAATTAATCCTTAGGCTCCATAGGACCAGCTTGGATTGTGGTAGTTCTGTTTAGCTATCAATCCTCAGAATAACCAAGTATTTTCTATTCAGTGGCATTTGATATAGGAAAGTTCCAACCATGTAACAGATGCAACATGGACAAAGTCACTTACAGGTTATAGTGAATGTTGATACCATGGCTTAAAGGTATCCTGCCTGAATTATATGTTGATTAGGGTCAGAAAATAACCTGATTCCCAACAATGAAGTTTCCTACAAAAGGCTTAATATAAGTATTAACTAAATGAACAATATCAACTAAAGAAATAATCAGTGGATACAGATTAATAAATATATGCTGCTAAACAGAGAGACAGCTCTATATAAAAATTTTGAATATTGTTCAACAATTCCTTTTGAAATGTCTTAAATGTTTGAAAAAACTCTGTTCTTAATAGTGGTCACAGAAGAGAGAGTTTCAATCTAGTTGCGAGTTGATAACTTAGAACTTAGGTTAATGATTTTTAAGATTCCAGGATTAAATGTTGAAGAATCTCATGATGGTTTTGAGGTTACTTGCATTTGAGTGCGTAACCATAGATGTTGCTGAAGCCATCAAAGGCTTTTAACAAATCAGAAAAATCACAAGTCTCTGTATCAGGTATGATGATATTAAGAGGCTAGAGATTAGAAATCATTGCACANCAGACTATAGCATAAGAGTATTGGTAATGTTAGCAGGTCACAGAAATCTAAGCCACCTAACTCTATCTAAGTGTGGTAAGGTAGGTTCAAACTATAGAAATAGCTTATTTTACTGACATACAAATTTTCAAGAGGCAAAGAATTCAGCAGCTGTTCTGTAAGGGTCCTTCTAACTAGGAGGAAATGGAAGAAGATGTGAGTACACCTCCTGTGTAATGGGAGATGGCATTTATTTTCCAATTTATTTTCCAATTCTGTGCATATTCTTTTCAATAAAATATAATATATAAAATATAAAATATATAAAATATATGATAAAATATACTATATTCTTAATTACATAAAAGTTTTAGTACATATTTTGGAATTTTCCAGGGGGGTTGGAAGAGTTCAGAGTGATAGAGCCATGGCTAGAAGACATAGGAACACTATAGGAGGTGGGCAGTGACAGCTGCTAGTGGAAGAAGGACCTTCGGGTAGAAGAAACTACGCACATGTGCACAACTGGCAAAAACAAGTCCTACTAAAAGGTTTTCAAACCTTTAAAATGTAAATGAAGGTTACTGCAGGAAGGGCAAGTCAACTAGATGGTCAATTGCTAGAGGAAAGACCATTATGATTATATACTAAGGATTAGTTATTATTACCCCTCTTATTTTTTTATACCTTTTTTAGGTTTTTTTATATCCCTTGAATAAAAGCATTATTTTTTAAACTTTAATTCATGCCTGCACATGGAAGACACAGCTATTTGAGTCCCAAAAGCTTAATTCAAGTATCCCAGGTCTGCCTGAGCTGGTATTTTAGAAGCAAGCCCTTATCATTTCAGCCTTTGCTGTTGTCTGTCAATTCTTGCCAGGAGGATTACACAATATATTTTAGAAAAAGGATTATATCAAATTACAAAATGAATCCAATTATCAGATTGATAAAATTCTTTCTAAATTAATCCTTAGGCTCCATAGGACCAGCTTGGATTGTGGTAGTTCTGTTTAGCTATCAATCCTCAGAATAACCAAGTATTTTCTATTCAGTGGCATTTGATATAGGAAAGTTCCAACCATGTAACAGATGCAACATGGACAAAGTCACTTACAGGTTATAGTGAATGTTGATACCATGGCTTAAAGGTATCCTGCCTGAATTATATGTTGATTAGGGTCAGAAAATAACCTGATTCCCAACAATGAAGTTTCCTACAAAAGGCTTAATATAAGTATTAACTAAATGAACAATATCAACTAAAGAAATAATCAGTGGATACAGATTAATAAATATATGCTGCTAAACAGAGAGACAGCTCTATATAAAAATTGTGAATATTGTTCAACAATTCCTTTTGAAATGTCTTAAATGTTTGAAAAAACTCTGTTCTTAATAGTGGTCACAGAAGAGAGAGTTTCAATCTAGTTGCGAGTTGATAACTTAGAACTTAGGTTAATGATTTTTAAGATTCCAGGATTAAATGTTGAAGAATCTCATGATGGTTTTGAGGTTACTTGCATTTGAGTGCGTAACCATAGATGTTGCTGAAGCCATCAAAGGCTTTTAACAAATCAGAAAAATCACAAGTCTCTGTATCAGGTATGATGATATTAAGAGGCTAGAGATTAGAAATCATTGCACAAAAGAAAAATTAAAAAACAACGAAAAAACAACAATGACAAAACTCAGGATGCAAAACTGGTTTTTGAAAAGAAATTGCATTTCTCACATTTTTTAAGATGATGGTTTCATTAATTTCTCTCACAGGTAGTTCTTTGAAAGCTGTTTAAGGAACTGGAGGTCACTTTTCTCATCTTAATAACTTCCCAGAAGAATACCTCATAATTAAAAAAGGTCTTCCCATTTCAGATATTTTGGGTAAGAAATTGTATATATACATAATCAACAAATAGACTCAATGGATAAATCAGATGTCACTGAGATGTTAAAAATTGCAAAGGTTAAGGTATTGTTTTTGTTTCCTTGAAAGCCCTAGTTCAAAATTTAAAACTCAAAATTCAAAACAATTTTTAAAATATAAGTTAGGGGAAAAAATGCAACCAGAGGAATACACCAGTTATGCTCCAAATAAAGAGATATTATATACATATACATGGTAAGTCAGTTTTAAAAGTTTTTTTCATCTAAAATTATATTTTGAGGGCTTAATATTTATACGCTTATATGCTTCAAAGGGACAGATTCATGTCTGCTACATCTCTTGTAAAAAATTATCTGCAGTCCTCACATCATGGTTCTGATGAAGTTTTTTTCAGGTCTCAAAACTTTACTTAAAACTAAATCTTCAGATTTCTCTTACAGTACTTTTTATCAAGCATCATTATGACTGTGATCCATGAAGCATAATAAACTTTTAATATTCCCAAAAGGGGAAATGCAAAATATGAATCTAAATTGCTAGCATGATGAATATCTATGAATATATAAACATTTAAAACTACAATGATGTTATAGAGAAAAAGATATTTCCCTAGAGTATATGTTCAAATAAAGAAGACTGGACAAAAGAGTTATCTCACAGAGAAGATAGGAATTGTGAACAGCTTTTGAATTAAATAGTTTCCCTAATCTGCAGCAACCTAATAAAGCCTCTTGATGAAGCCAATTGCCAAGACAATCTCTTCTCTGCAAAGTCTGTAAGAAGTTTAGACTGGAAATAAGTGAAAGGATCTTCTTTCCTTTAGGAAGAATCCTTGCCCTTTTCATACTGCTGTCCTTCTGTGCACAGTTTAGTGGGCAGCTTTTGTCTTATCCTTTTCTCCAGACCTCCATGACTTTAGAGGTCAAGCTGAAACACTTGCTAAATTAATTAGTACCATATGATGTTACAGTCATAGTGAGGAGTAGCATAACACTCAGCATTTAACTCAGTATCTGGGGTAAAAAGGAAGGAGCATCCTTTCCTTATCTGCCCCATCTCTGCTTCTAGCACTTTGTTCTCATCCTTCTGTGCTTAAGGAATGTAGGTCTAGCTAGAAGAGTTTTGTGCATATTTTCCTCTCCCCATAGACTCTCTTCACCCTACTTTCATTGACACATAATCTGAAGCTACCTGACACACTTGTTTTGCCGTACATCTGTGGAGGTTTGAACCTGAGTTGATGGACAGTCGTTTAGACCAATAGCACTTCTCGAAATTTACATATTTAAACTGTATGGAGACATGGGAACTTCCCTTTGGTGTTCAAGCCTCCTACGAGGAGTGGGGGGAAAAGGGGGCCCCGGGCTCTGTCTCTTGGAGCGGCCCCAAGCCTCCCTTTCCCCGGCACCAGGACACGGCCCTGGGTAGCGGTGGGAGAACCCCCTCAGAGCCACAGGCAGCTAAGAAAACAACCATTAAGCTGCTGCATAGCCGATACCACCCAGAGTGGCTTTTTTCTAAGGACTGGAGAAGAACCTTCTGCCACTCATGCAGCCCCGCGCAAGCCTGGCAGGAGTCAATAGAGCTTTCTGCAACCAACGTAGCTAGATTTGAGCTGTGGAGCCAGCTGCATAAAGAGAAAGAGGCTTTTTCTCCAACATGAAGCACAAAGAAAATCATGACGACTTCAAGGTCAGAAGGAAAGAGAAAGTAAGTCATGGGAGATGGAGCTGAAGATGGTGATGGGAAAAGAGGGGGGAGTTGCTCCCAGCTCAAAGCTTAAAAATACTTTTTGCAGGCCATGGTAAAAACTGTAATATCACAAACTGTACTTTTCTCATTAATCCACTTAAAAACATGGGGCGATGAGGATTTTGTATGCAGCCTGGGAAAAAGAACCATGACCATGCCAGGTCACCTCAGAGCTATAAGAGACTTTTAGAGATTTTGTGAAGAAGAGAGCAGTTGCTTTAAAGCTGAAGTTTGACTATCCTTAGAAAAGATACACCCCATGTGTGGCCCATGCTGGCAGTTGTTGGAAGACTGCAAGATTCATGGGAGAGATGCTTTTTGTGGCAGCAGAATTTCTGGGCGGGTCTGCTGCCCTTTGAGCAGTTTGGAAACCACGTGAAGCAAAAGAAAACCTTTTTTCCTTAAATAGTGGAGAGACTTTTAAGAACTGTAATACTGACCAAAATCATAGTTTGTTATCCTTTGTGTGAATTGGGCAAAAAGGGGAGGTGCTGGAGGAAAATTGGGTTTTTGCTTTAATTCCTTGTTATTTCTTTTTACTTTTAATTCTGTTAGTAATAAACTTATTTATATTCTTTAAAGTTTGGAGCCTGCTTTCCTCCTAATTCTTATCTTACAGAAGATAAAAAATGTGAACAAAACCACTACAACATCTAAGTAAAGAGCAGTCTGGGTTTCTATCACTGCATCAAGTCCAAGAGGATTTCTTATAAAACTGGGAAATACGCTTTTAGAATTTTCTCACGTTCTGAAAGACATGCTTGATCCCACTGAAATGAAAAATAAAAAAAATAAAAACCTTTAATTTAAATCGCTACAATTTGGGCACTAGATAGATTTATTTAAGATACTGTCAGAAATTATTTGCATCACTGAATTTTACAAATCATGCCTCTGATACTTGTAACTTAACATACTTTTACTGGTTTGAAAATTTTTGCTGCTTCAACAAATATTTTCTATTGCTACTTACTGGAATATTTGGGAGATTTTAATTGCCTCCCCCTTTGCTACTACCTGGCACTCTATTAGGCAGGTACTTCATGTGATGGTTAATTCACTCATAGTTTCAAAGTAAAATACAATCATAAATCATAGAATCACAGAATATTCTGATTTGGAAGGGACCCTCAAGGATCATTGAGTCCTACTCCCAGCCCTGCAAAGGGCATCTCCAAGAATCAGACCATGTGCCTGAGTGTGCTGTCCAAATGCTTCTTGAACTCTGTCCAGCTGGTCCTGTGACCACTTCCCCAGGGAGCCTGTTCCAGTGCCCAACCACCCTCTAAGAACTTTTTTTCTAATATCCAAACTAAATCTCCCCTGACACAACTTCAGGCCATTCCCTCAGGTCGTGCCATTGGTCACCACAGAGAAGAGATCAGTGCCTGTCCCTCCCCTTCCCCTCAAAGGGGTTGTAGACTGCAATGAGGTCTCTCTTCAGTCTCCTCAAGATGAAGCATCCAAGTGACCTCAGCTACTCCTTGTAAGGCTTCCATTTGGCTAAATATAAGAAGAAAGGTGGCTGACATGTTAAAACTGATGGAAGTTCTATCCATTAAAAATGCAAGTCACCAAACATTAAGAGGCAGTCTAACACTTTTACATTATTAAACTATTTTGCATAATTATACATATGCATAATTTGCATGCCAGATGAATGTGGAGTAATACACATATAGCAGACACACAGCTACTGACCCAGAGTGGAAATTACTGAAAAGTGCTGTAAAGTTCCCTTTCTAGTGATGGTTCTTCCCTGAGGGATGACACACACTCATATTCCCCTTGATAGGAAATGCTGTGATGCTGCATGATCCCCAAACATGCCAGGCCTGTCTACTTCTGGCCTTGCCTGGCCAATTTATTACAAAATTCTTTAAAAAGCTACCAAGAAGCACTCTTTTAGATTTGCTAACTAAGATTTTTTAATTTTCTTTGTGCCAAAGATAAGAAAATTAACAGAAAATACCTTAAATCCTGTACTAGACTTACAGCTAGTTTCAATGAATTTATAAAGAAAAAAATGGAACACAATTTGAAAAAAAACCCATAAAGTTATAAGGAACCTTATAAAGAATATATTTAGCACATCAATAGGAATACATGAGTACTGACAATTGACATTGACATTATACAAAACTGATTTGTTCTTATCATTTTCTCTTCTCAGATGCCTGTAAATGTAACTTTATCAATCAAGTAACATTTTTGGAAAATTTATTAAAGATAATAGTTTTAAAAGCTTTAAAGCAATTATGAAAATTGTCTAAAATTATTGATCTGAATTTTATGAAGTTAATTAGCCTTGAGATGCCTTTAAATATGAAAAGCATATATTGCAGTTATCCAAGATTAACCTGCATCAGATATCAAAGAAAATTTCACATATAGTCATACATATAATGTCAAACTTGTTGAGAATGATTACAGTAGGAACTTCTGGCACTAAAAAACCTCCTGACATCCTTTTTTATCTCTGCAGTTTACAGTCATGATGGATTTTTGATTGATTCGTACATATGTGCGAAGACTATTAATTATTAGTTGCTATGCATACAGACCTCAGTTTCCTTACATCTCTAGCCACTCATTCAGGGCACATGATGATTGTGCATTTCTGGAGTTGAGTCTACAATAATACTTCACAGTTCGGATAAAGTGGGATAAGTGGGGCTATTAGTTTTCATAATTTGTAGTGGAGCAAGACTGAGTTTACTAGGCTTAATAATTGCTCTATTTAAGACTCCTTTAACCATAAAGCCTTTTTTGTTCAGTAAGATGTGTTTCACTGAAAGACCGTGTCTCCTATAATTTTTATCAATTCTGCCATTCCCTTATCGGTCACGCATAAACAGTACTGCATAACTTACATCTTAAATTAATATGTTTTATTTAGAGCAGTTCTATACACCCTTCCATGTAATTGAAGGGCAACTGAATCCATCAAACTGCAAATTCTTCGCAAAATTATGAAGATTTTCTTTATTATTCTTTCCAGGCAGTTTCTGAAGAACTTCAGTAGAATTTTTGCTGGGTTTTTTTTATTCCTTCTTGGTTTTTTTCCCCTCTGAACTTTTTTTTTCCCTCTGGAAAGAACAGGGCTCTCTTACTGTAGAAGACACAAAATAAGCACCTGCTTATTACATTAGGTATCGTTTCTACCTGGCAATGACAATTACATTTGCTCAGGAGAGGTGGAGAGGATTGTTGGAATATTATTATGAACAGTCATGTAACAGTTATCATAGTCAGGACAAAATAACCTGTTATTTTCCTTAATTCAGTTCTGTTTTTTAACAACAGCTATTCAATAGAATCAACAGACTGGGCCTGAGGGATATTATTTCCACCTGCGATATTTTTATTTCAGGTGATTTGTAGCAATCATTTAAACTCACATTTGTTACGTCAGATGGTGCATAAAATACAAGCACTTTGGCTTTTTTCAGATTGGAATAGTTGTGATTTCTACTGGTAATATTTATGCCCTTTTTCTCAGAAAACCTACATCCGTGTTCACAATCTTTCATAGGCAGAGCAGGGTTCTGAATATTGGCTTTCCTTGGTCCAGTTCAGTTCAGTACAATTCTGCAGAATTCAATAGTTCTACCTCCGTGTGACCTCAGCATCTAGATTTGCGCTATAATTAGTGGAGATACCAATGTGCCCAGTGTAGTCTAGCCTCATGACAGACACATCTCTAAGCTCCATTAAGCTGGATTCCCAGCCTCATAAGGAGATATATTTTAGATATTGTAGGCAAAACTCAGTTCTCTAAAAACTGATTTCTTACACATTTTTTCTACTTTATGGCATCCTGTCTGGTCTTCAGCTGCCACCAAGAAAGCCACAGGTCTTCCTTAAGTTCCGTATTTTATCTTTCAAATGTCTGCAGTTGCCTTAGAACTATTAGGGCATCAATAATGATACTAGACAGATGTGCTTAGACAGGTGAATCCCTCATGAGGCTATCTGGATATGAACTCTATTATTCTGGCTGAAAATCTCATTCCCATTCTCATACTGTTTTCAAAGAGATATTAGAGCATGAGGGGTTCAGCCATACTTTTTCCGAGCACAGGCTGACAACACCTGTGTTCCGATGACAGATAGTAGTGAAGGCTTATAGAAAACTACAGGAAAAAACTGTATGATGGAAAGGGTACTGAGGTACTACTGGTAGAGCCAATCTCAATCTTCTTTACAAGACATTTTTAAGGCACAGATAAGTCAAATGTCTCTGACAGTGACTGTAGTGATCCAGAATGAATGCCTGGGCATGGGTTAGATAATATCTTGAAGTGCCTTCCTGCCTTTCATTCATGTGTTGCTCAAATTGTAGAAAAAATAACAACAGAAATTAAGATTATGGATTTGGGTATTCTTTAGGGTATTCTTTTTGTTTGTTTGTTTTTGGGCCAAAATGAAAAAAAATTCATCAGGTATTTGCCACTCCTGAATAACACAGCAAGTAGCCCATAGCTCTGTACTTTTATAAAAATGTGGATAAAAAATTATCAAATTTTAATATATTTATATATGGATATTAAATTTTACCATTATGCACTTATAAAATTAATGTAAGATCTACTACAAATCCTTACAATTTTTGAGAATCAGTTGAGGTTGGTCTTAAAAAAATCCAAAACTTCAACAACAGATCTGATCATAATGGTTATTTACACACATCACTCCTGAAAAAGGAGCAGTTATTCACCAAACACTGATAGGTGGGGTTTTTTTTCTTATTTCAAACCGATACTTAGAACATATATGAGCACAACAAGTATAATTTATTTCCTCATGAAAAAGGGCTTTAAAAGTCTGCAGCTAAGCCCTTTTCTTAATTCAGGCTGGTATCAAGACTTCACAAATTATGTAAAACTTATGTGACCTCTCAGAAACTATTATCAGCTAAAGAAATTTCTTTCTTCTCCTTGCCTCAGGGTGCCCAGCCCAGTTTTGAACACAATTACAGTAAAAAAACACCAGCTACAGCACAAAATGTTCTATCTTTAAATATGTATAAATTCAGCTTCCTTTTATTTGTTTCTGGTCTGGCTTGTAGAAAAAAACTTACTCTTTTCTCCTAGAAAACCATTTATGGTTAAACATGAGAAGTGCTTATGAAGGACTACAGACTTTTTAATTTGAACATGGTTAAAAATTCTGATCATGGTTTCACCATACAAAAAGATAAGGAGAAATTTTCAATGTAAGTGCTCACCTAAATAGGGAATCAGTTAAGTAACGTGCACCAGTTTAGTCACAGACCTGCCTGAACTCTTGATCCAGTAACTGTGTCTGGGCTTCAAAATCCCAATTTTCAAAATTCTCAATGGCCATTATACAGCCATCAAGCCACCCTCATTACAGCTACTTAAAGAATTAGCAAACTCTTAGGAGTGTGACTTGAGATTCTTACAATGTTCTCACTATCACTACTGATTTTCTATAGCTGGAAAGCAATCAGTTTCCTTCTCTCGTGGACAATCTCTCCTTTTTATGAAGTACTTTATTCTATCTCAAAAAAATTAAATTCTGTTTCTATATAGTACCCTCATTTTCACTTAGAAAATTAATTGAATCAACACAATCCTGCCTTCACTGTAAACTGGGGAGAAGGGTGTCATGTTCTTTAATCACTTCTAGCTCAAGGTGCTTGACAGAGATCCACTTTACCTTTTTACTTAATCAGTATTAACTACTCTTAACAGAAAATATGCTTTTTCACTACACTTTCTTCAGAACCTTCTCTCTGATAGGAAGCTTTATCAGTTAAAAGTGTAATTCCCAGTAACACAGATAACACCAAAAACCCTATAGCTGTATATACTGTTAAACAGATTTGAGTTCCAACGAATCCTTTGCTTTTATTTCGGCATTGGTTTTTCAAGGGATATCTACCTAGCCTGAAAGGGAGTAAAGCAACTTTGAAATAATTACAAAAACACAAAGAAGAGTTTATCACCTCCTATGAATCTATATGAAGTTGTCATACTGTCAATCAACAGAATGAAACTGTTCTGCAGAATTAGAAAACAAAATGTTATCTTCAGGAATTATACTTTTCTTAAAATCTGGTTGAGGCAGTAGCCTTGATATTACATATACATACATATGTAAATTATATATATATATATGTAAATTATATGTAATATATGTAAATTTGCATGGTTCCACATTTAGGTCTAGCTAGTGAATCTGGCAGTCCTATCTGTGAATCAAAGAGATGGAGTTTCTCTTTACAACTGTAAAAGAAAGAAAGAAAGAAAGAAAGAAAGAGAGAGAGAAAGAAAGAAAGAAAAGAAGAAGGAAGGAAGGAAGGAAGGAAGGAAGGAAAGAAGGAAAACCAGGCCTGTGGTATTCCTTATGTGATACTGCTTGCAGTGTGGCAAATACACAGTTCAAAGGTGAGAAAAAGATTCTAGTGAGCCAAACAGTTATCTTTAGTCCTAATGGAAATAACTCATATTCCTACAGATAATACCAGAGATAACTCACTAAACACAGAGTATTTGCCAAAAGAAAAAAGCAGTGAGGAAACACGGCTCTTAAGCAGCAATTGTTTCCATATGATAATCTCAGCTGCCTTTCATGGATAGCATGCAAGTACAAGACTAGATAGCAAGGATATAGGATAGGATAGATAGCAAGAACAAGACAAATCCCTTTGTTCCAGCTGCCCAACCCTCGCAAAGCTGCAAAATACCTGCACTTTCTACAGATTTTTGTCCATTCAAGAAATCTCTGGTTAGGGTGTGTGACATACTGGGTGGTGAAGCACTGGGTATGAAGGTGGTTTATTATTTACAGGACATGGAG
>WEIT01019043.1:14207-26413 GCA_013389985.1 Dryoscopus gambensis | reverse complement strand
GCCACCTGCTAGATCAGGTGGCTCACGGCCCCACCCAACTCAGCCTTGAGCACTTCTAGTTTCTCTGTTGGCTCTCATTTAGTGTCTCAGAACCCTCTGAACAGCTTCTTCCCAACATGTAAGATCAGCTGGACCACATGTAACAAAGGCACACCAGTGGAACAGACCAGAAGGAGACAAGATTAAAAATGACAAGAGAACAATTATGCACACTGAAAATGGACTGCTGCAAATGGAGAAGCCTGAAGATATTAATATGTTTCTAGAGAAAAAATAACAGAAATTTGTAGGAAACTAGATACAGTGAGTTTTATTGAAGATGAAATAATTTGCTTTTTGTTTAATACTATACTTCCTTACAGCAAAAATCCCCTGATCTTTTTATGACAATGCATTGGCCACTTCTGGTAAATAGTAGCTTTTACAAGGCAACTTTATGTTTAAATTATAACAGAATGCATAGATCTGGATTATTACTTTATCATTTTCTTCTATCTTTATCCATGATGAATCATATCTAATACTGAAGAGTATTTTATTTTGGAAAACATGTTCCTGTAAACAGAGAGTGAGGTAATAAAACAACAATCATTAGAGAGAAAGATAAAAGACTCACTAAATCACCTAATGCATTGCACTGCTGTTGTACCACCAATGCCTGAGAGGTCTGATACATTTTGTTCAGAGCAGTAATAATAGTCCTGAACAAATCAGTTTCTGTGACTGCCTTAGAAAGCTAGCCGAGAGACTGATTTCTCTCTATCAGGAAATTTTGTACTCTTCATTCTAATGTTTTCTGTCCTTTGTTTCTCTCTGTTATTCCATATTAGCCTTCCTTTATCACCCTCAATCATTCCACTTTCTCACTGGAGTTTTGTCTCCTGAATATTTGTAGATGTCTTACTTTTTTCTCAAAGTTAACTCCTCAGAAGTCATTGTTTCTACCCCACTGATAGTGATTGTTTTCTTGTACTCTAAACTCGGTCTAAATTGTCAGTATCATTCTGGAATGGGGTGGCCCATAGAAGAATTCAGCTGGAGGAAATAATTACAGTTCTATGTTAGAAATGCAGTTCTGTGTAAGAAATTCAATTCTATGTTAGAAATTCAGTTCTATGTTAGAAGAGCCACCAGGATGACTAAGGGGCTAGAACATCTCTTGAATAAAGAAAAGTTGAGAGAGCTGAGTTTGCTTGAGAAAGGGGTTGACCTCCAGAGACCACTCCCAGCCTCAATAATTTTGTGATTATGTGATTCTATACCTTTAGAAAAGACAAAAAAACATTATGTTCTTTTTCTAATACAAATGTGCACTTATACAGACCTTGAAGATTTTTTTCATGTTTCTTCAGTCCAAATTTTTCATTCTTATTTTCATACTGAATATCAGTGGTTTAAAATAGATAATTATGTCCCAATGTCTTCTTTTCTGGAAAAATGTTATGTTGCTTTAATTTCTGATCTTTCGCATTTCTTTAATGGTATTGCTGTTTCACTGACAATTTTAATGTTTCTTGAATTATTGTCCACAAACTTGTATGAGGGTGTTCTATTACACATTTAGAAACTGAACTGCATTTCTCAGCAGTGAATCAAGGTGATCTTAGAACATTTCTCCAAGAACTACCAGCTGATACTAGAGAAAGGGCAGGAAACAATTAATTCCATGTCATCTTTTGCATTCTCCTGATCTTTGGTTGTTCCAGGACCTGAATGCCAATATGTACACAAAGGAGTGTTCAAATATTTTCTTCGGCAGCTCCAAGAAAGATCATTTTAACAGGAGACCCACAGCATGAGGGAAGAACATACTGCTTAGCAGAGAGATTCGCTACTTTCTTATTCTGCAAAATATATATATATTTAGTTGACAGATCTGTCAGTTCTTTGTCTTTTCTTCTTCTATCCATTTTCTTGACATTTAAAATAGAGAAAATACCACATACGCACTTTACTTTGTATATATTTGAAAAACCCATAATTATTTGGCATATGATATTTTGCAATGATGCATTCATTATCCTTAGTGATTTGGAACTAGCTTTTTTTTTTTTTAATTTTTATTTCAATACTAATTTTCCCCACTAGTATATTGCTTAAATTTTTAAGAGTCTGCAGCTTGATATTGCTTTTTATGTTCCTACTGATCTAAATTGGCCTCTGTTGTCTTTTTATCTCTCTTCAGACTTCTCTAGGTTACATTTCAGCTTTTTCTAGAATCAAAGCTGAAGTCTTCTCAAAAATGTTGCAATGCATTGTATTAAAAATCAGTGACAATTAAAATATTAGTGTTTGGAGACTCCTGCTTTGTTAAAAGCATTTGGATAAAAATGATTTATTTTCCTTTTATGTTTTCTCTTGTTCTTGCTTCCCATAAGCATTTGTCTGCTCTTTCTCTATCTTGTAGAAATAAACGTCTTACCACCAGAATAAGGGTTGCTTTTTAGTTCTTCAGTATTTATCCCATAGAGATACTGACTCCACAACAAGGAAAGACACAGGTCCTTGCAGACTCTTTCTGGGCCTTAGTTTCTGTAGAAGAAAACTTGAATGCTTTTTCCAGAGGATAACCATCATATGTTACAAAAGACCCTTCATCTTTTTTTTCAAGCTAGTCCATTAGTTGCCTGAAATACACCATGATATATTGACCCTGTGTCCTTGTCTTCTGCCTGGACATTATTTTACCCTTTCCTCTCTAGATGACTGTAAAAGATATCAACTTAGCTTTCAACGAATTTTTTTTTTTTAATATCCAGCTTATCTTTACTGCCACTTGTTATTCTGACCCACTCTTCTCCTTCTGTCTCATCTCTAATAATTTTATTTTTGGAGGGCTTCCCATAACATTGCCTTTTTCAGAAGCATTAAAAGCAGCTCACATGACCAAAGATACAGTAAGACTTTTAAAGGCATTGATAAAACTTAGTAGAGGACATTTTACTTATTTAAAAACTCTTTCAATGTAAAATTACAGTATTCATTATGTGAAAATTTTTGAGAGCCGGCTGCTATCTCCATAATAGTCACCAGTGAGAAATCTTCATCAATGGGTGATTTCCCTGGGTTCCAGAGAAGTAAATACATTTTCCCTGTTGTCAAGGAAGAAAACACAGTAACAAAAAACTTTCTGATGGCAAAACACTGATAAGAAAGGTAAAGAGCAAAAGAACAGGAAAGTCAGACTGAATGAATTTGAACAAATTTTAATTCTTCAAGCAGAATTAATTATAGAAGATCAGGTACAAAGCAATATATTCAAGAACAATTAATGCCAACTAATGGAGTATATATTCTGGAAATACCTAATTAGCCATGTAATAAACTGTTAGGTCAATGCTATACCCACATAGTTAAATGTCATACTTATTTTAAAGCAGTGAGAAAGAGTAATGATTTTATCATAATATGCATCACTGATGAGATAGTACAGAAGTCGTCTTCTGGAGTCACCATTTGTGGATAAATATAAGTCATTCTGTCTAGCTTAGTAATTGGGAATTGATAAGAAGTTTCCTTGTATTGTTCCAATGCATCTATGACCAGAAAATTAATACTGAAGAGTTTTTGCTCAGAAATGGAAAAGGTAATAGTGAATATACTAAACCAAAAGGGAAGCACAAGCAATCACTTTGATTATAATAATGAACATGAGAAGCCGTGGGGCTTTTGTACCTGCAAACGCATCATCATTTCTGTGCACAAATATGGTAAAGGAGAGTTTAATGGTTCCATGACTCTTTTGGGAGAGCAGTGAGATGTCCCTGTGGATGTTCAGGGTCAGCTGCTCTCATCCTGAATATAGTAAGAAAGCATAGAGGTTTAGTCTGAGGAATTATCAAGAAGGCAAAGCAGACAACCTACAAAGTAATCTCCTGACAGTTCCTCACATGGAAGAGTATGAAATTAGACCATGTAGTTCTGAGTCACAGAATCACAGAATCAAAGAATATCCTGAGTTGGAAGGCACCCTCGAGAATCATCAAAGTCCAACACTTGGCCCTGCACAGCACCATCCCCATGAACCACACCATGTTCCTGAGAGCATTGTCCAAATGCTTCTTGAGCTCTCTCAGGCTGGTGCTGTGACCACTGCCCTGGGGAGCCTGTTCCAGTGCCCAACCACCCTCTGGGTGAAGAACCTTTTTCTAATACCTAATCTAAACATCCCCTGACACAACTTCAGGCCATTCCCTAAGGTCCTGTCACTGTCACCACAGAGAAGAGACCAGTGTCTGCCCTCCTCTTCCCCTCATGAGGAAGTTGTAGACTGCAATGAGGTCTCCCCTCAGTCTCCTCCAGGCTGAACAGACCAAGTGTCCTCAGCTGCTCCTCATACAGCTTCTCCTCAAGGCCCTTCACCATCTTTGCTGCCCTGCTTTGGATGCTCTCCAATGGCTTAATGTCTTTCTTATGTTGTGGCACCCAAACTTGCACACAGCACTCAAGGTGAAGCCACCCCAGTGCAGAGCAGAATGGGACAATCCCCTCCCTTCCCCAGCTGGCGATGCTGCGCCTGATGCTCCCCAGGACAGGATTGGTCCTCCCGGCTGCCAGGACACTGCTTACTCACATTCAACTTTCCACTGACCAGGACCCCCAGGTCCCTTTCAGAAGCACTTCTTTCCACCATCTCATTCCCCAGTGTGTACATCCAGGGTTGCTCCATCTCAGAAGAAGAATCTGCCATTTTCCCTTTTTGAACTTCATATGGTTGGTGATTGCCCTGTCCTTTAATTTGCCAGGGTCTGTCTGCAGGGTGATGTGAATATTTACTGAGAGTGAGGATTTGATCATGTTTTGCCTATGCTGAGCTTGGACTGTCGGGTGGAGGGAATTACAAATACACAGTGTTTCACTCTGCTTTATTCTACTCATTCCGTAAGTTTCCCATCTTTTCTCAATATTCACTTCTCAGTATCTCCAACTGACATGTCATATGCTCTACATGTTTCTATACTTGAAGGCTCATATTGCTTTAATATTAGTTTGATTTTTGTATTTCTTTCTCATTTGCAGATTTCACTGCAATTTGTACTCTTTGTTTACCATATTTATTTTAAAATCTAGTCTATTAGCCTGAATGACGTACATACTGGTTCTCATTTTTGTCACCTTCCATTTCTCTTGCTTTCACTCTCTGTCTAACATGTCAACTCTTGTTCTATGCAAAAGAAAATAAAACAAAGATTGCATTATGTGCCCAGGAAACATGTCAAGATATTTTTTTCTTTAAGTAATTTTGCACAGAACTTTGGCGATTTTCCAAACTGAAGAAAACTCTGTATTTCTAAAAGAAGTCAGCACATGATAATGTGGAAAGAGCTTTTCTTATATACTACCTGTAAGGACGGATTTATTTGTCTGCAGCCATGATTATGGGTAGAGAATGGAAGATGGAAAACGCACTTATTCCTGTCCTTTATTGCCACAACAAAACAAGCAGCTGTAAGGCCAGCAAGTCAGACAACAATTCTGGACATATCTGTCTGTTGTATGTGGAAAAAATGGAAATTGGCAGTCAGAGGTAGTAACTAGCAGTTTTAGTGCAAAAGCAGCATTGTAGGAAGAATATCATGTATGAAAAAAAACCCCACATTCATAACACTCACCTCCCAGTCACCTTCATACAAAGCTGATCTTCCTTGTTTGTATCCCATTCAACATTGAATGAAGAGGTAGCAGAGCAGTGAGAAAGATTATGATCATGGACTTCCAGAAGGCTACCTTCAGCCTCTTTAAGGGACCTGCTTAGAGGAATCCCACAGGATAGGGCTCTAGAAGAGGAGGAAGTCCAAGAGAGCTGGTGAATATTTAAGCACCACTTTCTCCAAGTTCAAGACCAGTATATCCCACGATGATGAAATCAGGAAAAAGGGTAGGATGAGCATGGACCTGCTAGCAAGTATCAAACAGAAGAAAGAAATTTATGGGATGTGGAAAAAGGGACAGGCCACATGGCAGTATTATAGGAACACTGTGGTGCTGTGTTTTCCCACTCCTCCACTTGCTAAATTGCCTGTCCTCCCCACATTATCCTCCCTCCTCTGCCCCTACTCCTAACCACTCCCTCGGGTTCTCCCCATTTGTTCTGTACCCTAATACTGCCCATGTCTGTATCCTAATCCCGCCCATGTACTGCCCCTGCTCCCTGAGACTGTCCCCCTCATCCCCACATAAAACCCAGTCCTGTGCCATGTGACTTCCTCTCTGCCTTGGGGCATCAGCCTGTGCTGGTCCTCTCTACCTTGGGGTCACCCTGTGAATAACCATCCTCTGAGGTCCCCACACGGGGAGCCTCCTCGCCTCCTGTATCACCACCGTGCTGCGGAAGCTGAAAGCTGGCCGGAGCCATGCAGGGCAGGGAGCCCGCTACGCTCTCCGGGAATGCTGCGGCTTGCCACACCATCTCAGGGAAACCACAAACTGCAACAGAACATCATCAAGGTATGCAGGAATGCAATGAAGAAGGTCAAGGCCCACTTGGAATTGACTCTGGCAAAAGACATCAAGGACAACAAGAAAGGTTTCTACAAGTACATCAGCAGTAAAAGGAAGATTAGGGAAAATGCGGAGCCAATGCTGAATCATTTGGGTGTTCAGGTATAGGAGGACACAGGGAAGGCAGAAGTACTGAATGCCATCTTCTCAGTCTTCACTACTTAACTCAGCCCTCAGGAGTCCCAGATCTTAGAGGTAAGAGAATAAACCTGGAGAAAAGAAGATTTACCCTTAGTCATAGGGGGTTGGATTACAGGTCAGATAGGCAGACTAAACAGCCATAAATCCATGGGCCCTGATGGGATGCACCGAGGGGTGCTGAAGGAGCTGGCAGATGTTGTTTCTTTGCAGCTCTCCATCATTGAAAAATCACGGAGAATGGGAGAAGTGCTTGATGAATGGAGGAAGGTCAATGTTGCTCTCATCTTCAAATAGGTAAGGAAGAGGACACAGGAAACTACTGACCAGTCAGTGTCACCTCCATCCCTAAAAAGGTGATTGAACAGATCATTGTGGAGGTCATCACCAAGTTTGTAGAAGAAAAGAAGGTCATCGGGAGTAGCCAGCATGGATTCACCAAGGGCAAATCACGCTGACCAATCTGATACCCTTTTATGGTGACAGAGCAGGATGGGTCAATGAGGACAGAGCAGTGGATGTTGTCTGCCTTGACTTCAGAAGGCTTTTAACACTGCCACAACATCGTCATAGGTAAGCTCAGGAAATGTGGGTTAGACGGATGGACCGTGAGGTGGACCAAGCACTGGCTGAATGTCAGAGCTCAGAGGGTCATGATCAGCTGAGTGGGCTTGGAATCAGTGGCATTCCCCAGGGATCAGTAATGGGTCCAGTCTTATTCAGCTTTTTTATCAGTGACCTGAACAAAGGAATTTGCTGTACCCTCAGCAGTTTTACTGATTATGCGAAACTGGAGGGGTGGCTGGTACACCTGTAGGCTGTGCTGCAATTCAGCAGGACCTTGATAGGATGAAGAATTGGGCAGACAGAAACCTAATGAAGTTCAACAAGGGCAAGTGTGGGGTACTGCACCTGGGGAGGAGTAACCCCAAGTACCAGCTGGGGGCTGACCTACTAGAGAACAGCTCTGCAGAGAAGGACTTGGGCGTCTTGGTGAATGACAACTGGCAATCAGCCAATTTGATGAAGCTGGCAATTAGCCAGCAGTATGGCCTTATGGCCAAGAGGGCCTGGGGTGAATTGGGAAGAGTGTGGCTGGCAGGTCAAGAGAGATGGTCCTGCCCCTGTACTCAGCTCAGCCCAAGTGAGGCCACATCTGGAGTGCTGTTTCCAGTTCTGGGAGCCTCAGTTCGACAGAGACAAGGAGCTGCTGAAGAGGGTCCATTGGAGGCCACAAAGATGATGAGAGGTCTGGAGCATCTCTTAGGAGGAGAGACTGCGGGAGCTGGGCCTCAGTCTAGAGAAGAGGAAACTGAGAGGGAATATCATCAATGCACATAAATATCTCAAAAGTGTGTGCCAGGAGGATGGTGCCAGACTCTTTCCAGTTGTGCCCAGAGATAGGATGAAGAGCAATTGCATGAACTAAAACACAGCAAGTTTCACCTCAACATGAGGAAGAACATTTTTTACACTGGGTATGGCAGAGCACTGGAACAGGCTGCCCAGGGAGGTAATAGAGTCTCTGTCTCTGGAGACATTCAAAAACCAGCTGGATCCATTCCTCCGTCCCCTGCTCTTGGTGACCCTGCCTTGGCAGAGGGGGTTGGACTGGATGATCTCCAGAGGTGCCTTCCAACCCTAACAATTCTGTGCTTGTGTGATTCGGTTAATATCCTAGTTTAAGCATTGGTTTTACCTTTTATTTGGGGCATGTGCGCAATCCCTGGTGAAATCAAAAGCACCTTAGAATTTGGTTATTGTGTTTTGCTTGATAAAGATGAATTTAAGAATATGCTTAAAAGATATGAGTGAACTGAGGTCTAAGATTGATTTGAAAATTCTCTTAGTATTTAAAGGGTTTCACTGACTATTAAAAATGGTAGACACTACTCTGATAATGGTAGATGGTGTGCATGTCTCAGTTGTCTCTATGTATAAGTCAAAAAGAAAAAAGTCATCTGAATGCTCTGAAGTGAAAAATTGTCCAAGCAGAAAAGATTGGGCAAAAGGAAGATAAAAATTTTTTATTGAAATAGAAGTAAAGGGAGACTGTAAAAGGAAACTGTAAAAACAAGGCTGCCACTACATAAATCAGTGGAGACCAACCTTGAGATCTAGGACACAACCTTATCTAAGGAAAATATAAAATAAAATTCTATTTTTTCATAGAACTGTTTTTTCTTTCCTTTTTTCCCTCATTTTTTTTCTTGTTTATTGACTACACAACTTCATATTACTCTCTTAGAGTGGGAAGTTTGGCTTACTCTCTGAAAAGACTATGAAAAAAAAATCTTTCATAACTTTCCATCTGAAATTATGAGATGTCTTCTGTAAGTTTAAACAACATGCAAAAGATGGATTCCCAAGTTAAACACATTTGGGAAGACACTGAAGTACTGTTCCTGAATCCTAATGTGACTTGCACATGTGTCCCAGTATTTTTAAGTTTAAATCTGAGACCCTGATTAGGTGTAATTCCCAGTTTTGTATGTATCAAATGAGTATGATGTCCTGTATTTTTACTACAGCTTCCAAAAAGCCCTAATAATGATGTTAGATTTTTCAAACTTTCATGCTGTAAACCAGAACTGGGCAAATAAAGGGGGAAGAAAAACTTTCTTTAAAAACAGCAACAAGTAAAAATAGAAAAATAAACTCAGAAAAATCCCCCAAAGCCATGATTTTTTGCTTCCCCTTCTATAGGTTTGATTTCTGAATATACTCTACAAAATATCCCTAGTAAAATTACTGAGAGACAATGAATTCTTGTTGGAAGCTTTTTTGCAGTAATTCAATTTTAAATTAATATGAGCACTGTGTCATATATGTCAGAAACTATTTATCTTCTCAGTCATAACTATGAAATAAAAACTAAGCTTTGAATTATCAAAATCAGTGGAAAAGAGGTAAAACACAAAGTGGATAATCAGTCCCCAAAGTCATGCTCTGACTTTAGATTTGTTACATAAGGAGAAAGAACCTGAAAATTAATTGAATTTATTACTTCTTGTGAATTCTTAGTGCAAATCTATCACCTCTAAACCTTTCTCCAGATGCAGTTCCATCTTCTTATCTGGTTTTTGGTTAGGTTTTTTTTTGTTTGGTTTGGTTTTCTCCTAGTTAGTTAGTTAACAAATGTATCAGGTACTATGTTGAACTTTTCAGCAGAAATGCCTGAGAATACAACCTAAAATAAGAAAATGTGCCTATGGGGCAAAGATGCCTGGTTTAAATGCCCTTCCAGCTGTATGTTTTATATATTGGCAAAAGTATTTTACAACTGCAGCAGTATAGAACTCATGATAATAAAAACTTTAGGGCTTACAAAATGTCATAAAAAGCTCATGAACTATTTCTAGCAAAGTCATGAATTATTTATGAAGCAACTTTCAGAACTAGGTTTTCTGTTCTGCTTCCATTTATATTATATGTCTCAGGGTCATCAATTTCAGTTTACTTTAACATATGAAAGATAATCTTTCACTTTTTCACTAGAAAGTAATAAACTTTGTGCATAGTTTCAAATAAAAAGAAGCCAACCATTTATGATATATATGTAAGAGATGGTTATTAATTAAACATATACATTTAAAAAGAACAAACTTTTAAGTGTCCACAGCTTCAAGGCAGCTTAAAATTTGTGAGAGCTTAAACGATTTATTCCTGTTTCATCTGACAATTAAAGTTGAATAAACAATTTGCAGCTAGTATTTTTTCCCTAGCAAAATCATCCTCTTCTTCTCTTTGAAAATTGAGTAACAATTTTTGGGTCCTGCAGTGAGTTATCTTGGTGGGATTTCAGGTGTCCACCAAGCTGTTCTATCACTCCCCCTCCTCAGCAGGACAAAGGGGAAAAAGTAATGGGAGAAAAAAACCCTTGTGGGTTGAGACAAAAGCAGCTTAACAAAGAAAAGCAAAAGCAATGCTGAGAACCAAAGGAAAAAGAGATTTGTTCGCAACTTCCTCAGTCTTTTCCCAGGAAGCAGGTCCTCAATATGCATAGCAGTTGCTCCAGAAGAAAAATGCCTTAACGACAAATGCCCTACTAACAAATGCCCACTCCACTCCTTCTTTCTCTTAATGTTTCATGCTGAGCACGATGTCATCTGGTAAGGAGCATCTCTCTGGTCAGCTTCGGTCAGCTGTTCCAGCTGTGTTCCCTCTCAGCCTTGCTCACCCTCAGCCTACAGACCATCGGAGGACAAGTTAGAAGAGCCAGCACGGATGCTGGTAAGTGCAGCACTGCTCAGCAGTCACCAGAACACTGGAGTGTTACCAACATTGTTCTAGTTACAAACACAAAGCACAGTAGTCTAAGTGCTGCTATGAGGAAAATTAACTCTTTCCCAGACAGACTCAATACAGTTTCCCGATCAGAGAAATAAAAGGTTGTATGCTAGTGACCTCCACTCTATCAGTACATGAATAAAAAGGGCAAAGTTTCTGTGGACTAAAATGCTACTATATCACATCCACACTCCACCCTCGCAGCCTAGAAATGTATTCAAAAATTATTCTTCTCTAGCAGAACTTTGGCACCAACAAGTGCAGAGACATCTGCATCAGACACAGGCCAAACAGTAAAAACTGGTCTAGAAGGTATGTTCATCACTGAAATGTTAGCATCTCCATGTATGAGGGAGTTTTCAAGTTGTGGCTTTGAACCATATAAAGGAAGTTAGTAAAGGAATGGAGGGCAAGGGAAGCCTGAGTTGGAGGAGGCACTCCCTCTCAGTGTTTGTGAACTGAGAGGGTAAACTGCTCAGCTTTGTCATGGAAGGGGTAGGAGGATTTCTATTTGCATTTTAGTGAGGACAGTGTATCTCAGATCATCTGTCTAGATTCCCTTTTATAGAACATGGGGAGCAATTACAACTTCTACAGTACAGCTCATTTTAGGGGGATCAGCTGCATTTGCTCAGATGAACTAGACAAGAGATGCGCATATTTCTCTCAGTTGAACAGAAACAGAGCTAAGGGCAGACATCCCAACTGTACATGTTTAAAGCCAAGTAAGATGAATCCTGCCTGGGGTCTTCGCCTTCAGAATATTCATGAACTCGTAAGTTGTCTTTTAAGATTGGGTCAAAATTCTTAACTAATAATTGCCAGAAATTGTGGAAATTGGAGCATATGATAATGAATCATCAGTTGCTGACTACTGTTGAGTCACTGCACATGTAAACAACGTACTGTTTACCACTTCTGGAAAGACCAATTCTTAATATCTATTCAAATAATAAAAAGTTTTGGTAACAAAACAATGAAGATAAATCACTGAATAATATTAGTTTTATGGGGTAAAACATTCCTGGTATGAGTTGGTTATGCTAATATCACTGGCCAAAATAGTTTTTGGGACTCAAATAATTTTCACCTATCTGTCGCAATGAGAAATATCGGGTTTTACAGCACTGGACAGAATGCAGAAAGAAGCTGAATTTTCTAGCTCAAACACTGAATTCTCTGCCTTAATGCTGCAGTTATTTACCTAAATCTAGCTAGGTATGCTAAAGCCATTATCAGAAATGGAAGGGTGGGGAGAGGAGGGAGGGAGGGAGGAA
>WEIT01019042.1:521-14141 GCA_013389985.1 Dryoscopus gambensis | reverse complement strand
CATATTTCAGAAATACTACTTGAACATAGCACCATCTACTGGCTACAGTGTTCTTTGTGGGTTTTTTTTTTTGGTTTTGCTTTTTAGAAATATTTCTTCTTATCATTCAATTAAACTTTAAATGAGTTTAAAAGTGATTTTTCTAGTTAGTTAAAGTAGAACAATCTTAGAATGTATTATTAGTGACAGTCTGTGTCCCCAGATTATTATTTCCACAGTTCAACATCCATTCACCAAAAGAACTGTCAGTAATTCTTGTCTTTTGTTTGTTTCCTGCTCGCTGGAGGATTGAACATTCTAATTACAGCATGTAATTTCTGGAGATAGATATGTCTTCCTATGGGGACATAGGTCNACCCAAGCATGCAGAGGGCAATTGAAAGGCAATGGTTTAGTTTCTGAGACTTCTGTTTCCTGTTATGAGCAATTGCTGTGTGGCACAGTTGTGCTTTCTCCTGTGCTTTCTTTGGAGGCTGTTGCCTTTGGTTCAGAGGAAATCTGGTGCAGAGATGTTGTGAATAAGATGAATGAACATTTTTTGTGCTGCTTTTGCTGTGATACACTGGCTATTTCACACCTGCTGGTGAAAATGTGATTCTCATGTGTGGAAGAAGATGATTTCATCAATGGTTCTCAATTTTTATAATAATGATGATGATGATGATGAAATTCCATGTCACAGTCCACTTCATCATGCCATAATTTAGAAATTTGGGAGTTAGGTTGAATACCCTAGGTGACATACCAGATGCAGGGGAATGAATTGGAAGAAAAATTACTTGCACCAGACCCAAAATTTAGAATAAATAATCAGTACTATGTAAATACAAATATGCATAGTATCTCAGTATTATTCCCAAATAGACTGACTTCTACTAATAAAGACAAAAGTGACAGTAACAGTGACTAGAAGCTGGAAGAGATATTGGCATTGTCAGGAACAAGAGACCAGGAGCAATCACTGAGAGACCTGTAATTGGTGTTTCTGAACAGGCCAAAACAAATGCTAATTTAGTTTCCTGTTTAGAAATGACTGAAGTAAGCAGTAATTTGATGCCACACAGAATGCAAGGGCATATTTCAGAAATACTACTTGAACATAGCACCATCTACTGGCTACAGTGTTCTTTGTGGGTTTTTTTTTTTGGTTTTGCTTTTTAGAAATATTTCTTCTTATCATTCAATTAAACTTTAAATGAGTTTAAAAGTGATTTTTCTAGTTAGTTAAAGTAGAACAATCTTAGAATGTATTATTAGTGACAGTCTGTGTCCCCAGATTATTATTTCCACAGTTCAACATCCATTCACCAAAAGAACTGTCAGTAATTCTTGTCTTTTGTTTGTTTCCTGCTCGCTGGAGGATTGAACATTCTAATTACAGCATGTAATTTCTGGAGATAGATATGTCTTCCTGTGGGGACATAGGTCATGCATGCAGCTCAAAGGTCAAGAAAAGCGATACAAAACATGCTAGCTCCCTTATTCATTAAAGATAACTGTAATACCTTATACAGATACTCTAGTTTTCAGTAAAACAACTGTAAAAATTTTAGGGGTTGCATTTCTGATACTCTGTCTTTCTGGAGTGTGCATGAAAAGGTGAGGTGTTTCTTCTTTTAAATTTGCCTACATTTTTTTTATGTTTTCTGCTTTAAGTGCTTCTGGCAAGAATGGAGTTACTTGGTTTAGCTGTAAAATATCATTAGCTGGCTAAACTGAGCTATGGGCAGAAGTTGGGTAAAATGACCTGATACCAGCATGTGACACTTTTATATGATAGAAACTGCATAAACAACTTTAATTATTAGTAAAACTCTCTAACCTCTACGTTTGGGGTTGTATAGGTACCCAGATGTTATGTTTTGAGAATTTAAACTCTGGGTTTTTCCATTTGGACAAATAATGGAGTGGGTGTAGCCAATTTGTCAAGTAGCTTCAGTTTTAATACCTATTTACTTTAGGGTTTGTGCTGATTCTTCTTCACCAGCTTGCTTTTGGTAAATGGAAATGTAAACTTGATNNNNTGATTTCTCTTCTCAGCTATGAAAACACATAATTAACTTTTGTGAAAAGAAAGAGCCTTTCACATGGGGCCCATTTGTGGTTTTATTTTTAAATCATATCCAACATCACTATCTGTGGTATCTTCTGTGACACAAGCCCTTCCTTCAGAAAACATTCATTGTACTGCATTTTAAAGATCTTTTCAAGATCCGGGACAAAAATCAATGTGCACTTAGGAGAATTTCTGCAGACCTGCAGAGAAATTTTAGTACAACCAGGTAATAAATGGATGATGTACATAGGTACCTTCCAGCACTCTTTAGTGTCTAAAGAATCATGCAGGAAAATTCTTCGAAGATACCAGTGTTCTGCATAATGTAGTAAGAATCACTGCAAAATACTCAGTTTGATACAAGCTGCCCTTGAGTCCTTCAGAGTGAAACTGCGTCAACTCCAACCCTTCTCCCCACTCCCAAATCTCCTAACTCTTTTGGGCCTAATTTCAGGTTGAAATTTTAGCAGTTCTGCTAACCTCTGTACACAAGCCCTCTATATGATTCTGCATCTTGTTACACTGAGTAATTTCGCTGTATGGTTGCCATGTGCTTTCTAATTACAGTGAATTTTGTTTCGTGCGTATGATGAACAATGTAGTAACAAAGTAGTTTCAACTAATCACATAATTACTGGGCAGTTTTGAAGTAGCTGTCTGGCATTTTGCATGTATTAATAATTTTTATGCACGATGGGCTTGCTGGAAAATAGCAAAAATAGCACAGCTTAGCACTGAGCATTTTTAGCTACTGTCGCAAGACTCTGGATGTGCTTTTGTTCACACAGCTTGCATTTGGAAAATGTAAAAGAAATAATTTCTGCCTTTAAAACCATGGAAAATAAATGGAAAATTCTAACAGTTATGACAAAACCCCCCTTTATTGTGCCTGAAATCCTAGAAATGCACATGTACGTATAGATTAAGTTTTGTGAACTTAAAACATTAACTCATTAACCAAAGTACTATTAGCAGTGCTCCAGGCAGATGTTATCTCTCTTTTTTGCACGGCACCCCTATAACTGCTACATGGAACAGCAGTGATTACAATATGAGATTATGTGATATTGGTGTGTTTGCACTTTAAAAGCTTTTTCAGACCTGTTTGTATCCAAAGCATCATCCTGAGGCAGCAGTTCTGAGAGCTAGTCGGGTTTTGTTCATTGACATCTTTGTGAGATGTGAGAAAGGAAATGGCTCACGAGAAGTAGGTTTTAAATAATATAACTGTTCCCAGATCATCAGGCTATCAGCCATGTGCATGCTTGATCAAAAGAAACTATGAAAACACTGAAATTTAAAATGCAAGTGGGAAATTGGACATTTTTAAAATACACCAGTCAGGCACTTGGAAATCCATCAGGTATCATTCTGGAATGATGCTAAGCTCTCAAAATGCCAGCTTACTTTGCAAGATGACTTAAGAAGACTATCAAAAGGTGAGGAGAAATCTAGGCACGGAGCTGCTAACAGCTATGATTTGGTAATCAGCATCCCAGAACAGCAGTAAATGGCAATATTACCTCTATTTTCTTCCTGTTCAGAATTAGAGTATATAAACTGAATATTGCTCAGGAGAACAGGAAGTCATGATGTTTATTTTTGGCTTAAAAAACCAAAGCAGTAAACTTCAATGGCTTAGCTAAAGGGATGTTTGTGTCTATTACCAGAGCTCACTTTGTTATGGCAGGAACAGAAATGTCTTTCACAGCTCTAGGACAAGATAGCAGTCCTCTGTAGGAAACATCAGAAAAACTGGATTATTCTTTTTTTAACTCTCTGGCAGCTGGTAGGTGCTAACAGTTCACTGGAGCAATAGGTAATGGAAAACAATTATCTGTGAAGTCTTTACAAACACTTTCTGATATGATGAGTATGGATGACATGATGTACAACAAATTTCTCCTCTTATTAGTTCCTATTTTAAGATTCAGCATTACTGAAGGCATTGTTAAATTTCTCTAAGAGACTTGGGAATAAAATTTCCTTGTATTACTGACTGCCATCTCAGACATGAAAGTCTTACAGACACAGGAGCATAAAAGTCTTACAGACACAGGAATAATTCAGTAGCTGGCTATTCAAATTCGTGACTGTAAGTAATGAAGTCAAAACAGAAAAGTTGGAATCTGGCTTCTGGCTGCAAAGGCTTGTCATAGATAAGTCGCAGTCATTTTGCATCTGGCTGACTGTTAACAAGAAGGAGGCCTTGCCTTCATTGTTAGTAGCCCAGCCTCAGTCCAGGTTTCCCCTTCTTCCTTGCTATTGGCTTGTCATTATAACAAGACTGATGTAAATACAAAACAAAGAAGAAAAACCAGTTCTGTTTTTCCTTCNACCAGTTCTGTTTTTCCTTCAGTCTGCAGCCAAATAATATGTATGTAAACAGTGTTTATAAACAGAAGGTACCATTCACAAGTGCTGAAGTGCTGCCTTCCTTGCTAGAGTCACTCAGCAGCTGCTACAGTCTTGTTCCCTCAAAAGAAATTTCATAGTCCATCAACAAACTGCAGAATTTTGGGCTCAGTCATCAGATCTGGGAGTTCAGTGAACTGAGGCTGTGGAGTTTGTGCATGAGGTAGCAAAAAAATATAGAAATATACATATGTTTTAATGACTACAAGATCGTTGTTTTGAAGCTCACCAACATTTGTGATTAATATGAATCTTTTAAAATAAGGCTTCTGAATATTTCTTTCATTTAAATGAACTCCGTAATTGCCTTCAACCCTTTTGCTGTTTTCAAGTCTCATACATCCATGCAGCATTGCAATGGAATTGCCACACTTCTTCAACCACGATGCCTTTGTACCTTGGAGAGAGAAAACAAGTATTAAAACCAGATTTAATGATGCAACCCATTTGTATGATAGTGTTTATGAATCAATTTTAATGAATCTTTGTTGCCTGATATGCAGAATCACAACATTAAGTTAAACTTGTACATACAGTTTTTTTGTTTCATTAAGAAAATGTGCCATTTTGATCAATGTATGATGTGGCACCGTCTAACTGACCAACAGTATTAAACAAGACTATAAATAGACTAACTCTATGCAGGACATAGTGATGAAAACATTTAAATGACAATTATTTCTCTCTTTGGGTCACATTTTGGAAATTCATATTGCAAACATTACAGTTTTATTGATATAGGATGTGTAGTTTTATACTTTCAAAATATGTATGAGCATTTCTTTGTTTCAATTTCTGAAACACATCTACCCCACCTCTCAATTCTGCTGGCACCAGGAATGTGTCTAAATACACTGAAATTAAAAGATGAGAAACACCATAGATGATTCAAGCAGAGCAGAATGCTTTTACTTCAGACATCACAAAACACTTAGTTGTAACAAAATGTTTAATTAAATTACTTGAGTGAGCATCAGCACTCAAGCAAGGGGATCCAACAGAAAATTGCATGACAAAACAGAGAAATGGTCATCATTTCCACTGATGCAAAAAAGTAAAGTTATTCCCAAGTTACACTTGGGGATAAGTCATACTTATATAAAACAGGGATAAATTGACTGGCTGTGTATAGTTAGTTGGAAAAAAACAGGGCTTGACTTGATGCAAGCTAAGAAAGTCAGCAGTAGGATACTCTTCCATAAAATGGGGCCAGATGCTGGAAAAGAAAATAGTGGTTGTTGTGAAGAGGATAGTTATCAATTCCTACTACATGGCAAGAGACAATCAGCTTAATTTGAAACAAATGACGTTTACATTAGGTGCTGAGAACAATTCTGTAAGTATTAGAACCTAAAAATTACTGGACCAACTCTTGGGAATTCCATTAATTTTGCCTTGCTGCGGAATGAAAGGAAGAAATAAGACAAAATACACATTTGGTGTTTATCATGCTGCTTCATTGGACAAGGGTGGACTAGTTAATTAACACCCAAATCTCTGTATTGTTATGGTGTCTTGACTTTACATGTACCTGAATTTTCTTCCCACAGAGGATTCCAGTATAACCTGGACGACATGAGCACACGTTGGGCAACACACACTTGCCTCCAAACAGACACTTCTGGGTGCACACAGCTAAAACAAGAGATGCACATTTGTGGCTTTATTCATGGACACATCTTGGTGAAGGAAAAGTGGGTGCTATCTCTATATAGTTATTCTGTTTGCCTGTAGGAACCAAGACCTTGGAAGGTATTTCCACAGGGTAACACCCCTCAGCATAAGGAGACTTAAAGGCCATGTGGAGCCAACAGTGTTCTTATGTCCCATCCCCCTTTTGCTTTGATGCAGATTTAACATGAGAACATGCTGAGGGCATGAATGAGACTGAGCAAAGAACACGAGTAAGGTGTTTCTTAGAACATTTTGCTATTTCAGGCTATTGCAATGGCCTCTCAGCAGCATACAGCACTGGAGCAAGCCAACACATACTGCTGTGGTCCCAGAGTGCCATCAGATCCTGGAGGGCTTCAGAAGGGGCAGAACAATACCTACTCTTTATCCTGTCTTTGACACAGATGTGGCTAAACTACAGCCAAGGTATAGGACTTCTCTGCACTGCGTGTGGCTGAAGCATTCTGAACTGTGTTGAAGAAAGAGGTTTCAGGTCTCATCATTCTTACGTGTTTGACACTGGATTCCTTCCCACAGTGGAGGACAATGACAGGTATTCGGTCCAATACACTCCCCACCATTCTTACATTCCTGAAGACAGATTGCTGCACAAATATCACCACAAAGTATGGTTATATCCCAAGTGGTTTCATTGAGTTATTATTCAGATTTCAGGATGCCCATGAGAGGTGAAGTGCTTTTCGTACTCAAGAGTCACATCATCTTCACTCAAATATCTAAGGCCAACAGGATATTAAAGAAGAGAGGCAACTAGAAATAAAAAGCCCTACAACCAAAACCCACATTCAGAGGTTCTGCTGCATCAGAGATTGCTATAAAAGCCTGAAATACTGAATTTTAAGACAGCATCATTAAGAGCGTTATTTTTTCCAAATTAACCTTTCTAAAGCACACACCTTGGTGAGAGATCTTTTGTCTGTCATGCAACGGAACACCCAACAACTCAAGAATATTTGATCCAAAGTTATTTTCTATGACCCATTTGCCTGCACATTTGTCCCTGCTTATTAAGCCATAATCTAACCCACCATTATTTCCATTCATTCATAGCTGACTATTTGATAATCAAATCTCTCTTCCACAGTGTCCAAGAATATCTCACCCCTGTAAATACTGGTAGTATTTTTTAAAAAAAACAACCCCTTCCCAATAATTACAGAAAGTAATACGGGGAAATTTATTTTTCCTCCATGCCATTACAGAGCTCATTGTCCACATCAGTTCTCACGCCTCGGGTGGGTACTATGACAGACACCAACACTTTAGCTATGGGATTTCTACCACCTCATGCTGATTTTCATGCAGACTGTGCTTTTATCCATGCTGACACTATTTATTTATGCATCATCAACATCTTTATTAAAATACAATGTGACCCACATATGTGCAACCATCACAGTCCTATTTCTACCTGTCCTGAAGAGCTTGTGCCCATTGCAACTTTTATTCCCATCAACTGCAACTGTTTCCACAGTTTTCCGATATTTCATGAACTTGTTTTTCTATTGTATCTGGTTTTATGTCCTACAGCACATATTGGATTTCTTTCACTTTGTGATTAATCTCTTTGCAAAAATGCAGATGTTTTTATTCAGACAAGAATCCAGAAAGAAACAAATAATATTTGCTCTACAAGAATTTAACAGACATTTCGCTCTCATGATTTACCCTAAGAACGGCATGGTACTAGTTCTCCATCCTAAATTTTGATGCCAAGTTACAGACCACTATTTTTTCAGTGTGTATATATGTGCATATATTCTTAAGTTCTTTGGCACTAACTTTGTATTACTTGCATGGACAGAGCTGTCCTGAGTCACGTACTACTTTTAAGGTATGGTTCTCCTGATAACTACAAGATACTTACGAGTGTTACATCTTTTTCCTCTCCATCCTGAAGGACAAGAGCAAACGTTTGGGCCTACACATCTTCCTCCATTCATACACCTTGGCTCACAGACACCTTAAAATCAAAAACATATGCTGTTTAATACATTCAACTGATTACAGAATAATTAATTAGTTATTTTTGGGTCACGGAAAGATTTTAACACTGGCTTACTTTTTTCACATCTTCTGCCTGTGTACCCATCAGGACAAGTACAGACATTATTTCTCATGCAGTGACCACCATTCTTACAAGGAGGGCTGCAGACAGCTATAAGATACAAATGGGAGGAAAAGGCTGTAGTTTGCACTTTGACTTAGCAATATACTTTTGGGAAACAAGCGTGCAGCACTAAGATTGTGACAGCTTGTATGGACTTTCAGCACTATCAGGCCTGCCTTGTAAAATGCAAATTACTGTGGTTTGGTGCAAACATCAATAGTAAAGACAAAATCAGATAAAAAGGAGTCAAGGTTGGCAACTGTTTGTGTACACAAGTAACCAGACTACACACAACATACAAAGGAACTGGTAGAAAGCTGCCTAACTGTTGGGTGGAATACAAGACTTATTTTGAGTCTTCATTCTCCTCGGGCACTTGTTGAATCAGCCATAAAATCTAAAAAATAATGTAATCTCAGTTGTGCACCACTTCTCAGGTACATGACTTGATTGTTAATTTTGTGTCTTAACGTTTTCTCGCAGATTTCCTCATAATGGCAATTAAGGAGTGGGGAGAAGGAAAAAAAAGAAAATATTACCATTCTGACAGTGGGCACCAAAGAATCCGTGTGGACACAGGCAAACATCTGGCTTAGTACAGGAACCACCATTGAGACACACAGGATTACACATGGCTGCAGAAATAGGGTCAGGAAGAGTGGAAAGCATGACATCCAAATAAAGTCTATAAAATATGTGTGTCTGTTTCAAGAACAGGAATTAAACACCTAAGATAACTGCAGGTAATGTCATTCCCATAGAATCTTTACCCCAAATTAAAGGATTGGTGTAAACTTCCCAGAGGTGCTGCTGGCAGTAGAACTAACATGCAGAGGCACAAGGGAGTGTGGGGGCCCTGCAGCAGAGAGCAGCTGCCCTTTGCTGCCACCTGAGCCATGCAGTTCCAAATTTCAAACTATGGGAGGTCCTATGGACGCTCTCCCAGGAACATGGAAGTTGCAGGGGTGTTACCTGTACTGCAGGTAGGTCCGTACCAGCCAGGTGTACACTGGCAGATGTCTGGAGTGAGACATTTGCCACCATTTTCACAGTGTCTGTTGCAAACCACTACCATCCAAGAAGTTGGGCCAAAACATCGGAGAAGGCAGGGAGGAGACAGGGGGTGGGAGGACAAGAAAGAGATTATAAACTATTCTTAGTTTGTTTTTTCAGTTCTTTCCCAAAAATTAACACTGGAAGTAACATACAATTCCACTAGCTGAAGAGGAATTGCTAAACAGAGTAATCCAGTCTCAAACACATAATAGCTAGCACCAGATGACAAAGGTAAATAAAATGTTTTTTCCATGCAATTATCTGGTTATATATAGTGTTAAAAATCTGGAAATTAAAAAAAAATTCTAAACCAAATGGGAAATGCAATACTAAGAGACGCTGGGACTGTGTTACATATGCAAGTGCAGCTGCACACACACAGTAACACGAGACTGACAAGCAAAGACATTAAAATATCACGCCTGGGGAAAACCATGAATCACTTCTTCAGGAAAACATCTCATTCTCTTTAGTACTGCTTCACAAAGAGCAGCAATGTTTTTTGTCACAACTGAAATCAGAACAAGAAAAACTGAAAACCAAAAGTCCTGGAATTTAAGGAGGAGACAAAGGACTTTCTAAATTCAGGCTCAGTAATGCAATGATACATCAGGTGAACAATATATAAATAGCATGTCTAAATTTGGATTCTCTGAAGGATACAAATTACCAATATAAAATCTACTCAAAATTTGGAGTTTTCAAATTGCTAAACAGCAAATTGCTAAATGATTTTATATGTAAAAGACAATTTATGAGAGACAAAGTAATTCCAATCTTTCAGCTATGATCACAGCAAATTTTTCAATTTTCAGGCCAGGTAAAAGGAAAAAGACACCAAAATATGGTTCTGAATTCAATTTTCCTGCATCCCAGTCTTTCTGAGACACCATTCAATGACACCAGCTTCTGAATGTACCCTAGTATCTAAGCAATCTGAGCTGATAGAAGTTAAAAAGCTACCAGGACATATGAAACATCTGTGTGTTTTTCTAATGGTATTATCACATACACAATGTACTCAATTTTTCCATTTTTATGAATCATAAAATATAGTGCATTATGTTTTCAAAGTTATGTGCAAATATCACCTGATGTTCAAAAAGCCCAAGTATGGGAACCTTCAAAGAGGCACAGGTATTATGTCATTTGCTAGCATAAGACCGAGGGCAGAAAAAATTTAAACCATAATTTGCTTTCTTGCTCCTGAAGAACAGGAAAAATGCCGTGTATTTTTCTCTCATGCTGTTTTGCTTACTTGTATCACATCTTGGTCCCACAAAACCATATGGGCAGGTGCAGAGATTTCTGGCCAAGCACGTGCCTCCATTTTGACACGGTGGTTTACAATGTGCTGCAGATAAAGAATTGTGTTGTTCAAGAAATCACCTCTAGAAAGATGCATGGACTGGTTATGCCTTATAAAAAAGGAAATGTTAATATCTGACAGTGAGCAAAAAAAAAGGGAATAAAATAAGGAGATACATGGAATGCCCTTTGACAACAGTAAGTAACAAACAGTGTCCAAATGTGTGGTCATCCTGAAGAAAAGAAAGCTGACACAATTTCCAGACAGTGCTTCCCACTCTTCAGGAGTGTTTAGCTTAGAGGCAACTACATGCACTGGTGAACTGCTCCACTTACTGTAAAAGCTAAATTTAGAAATATCCAATCATAACCAACATTTACAGTGTATATCAAGAAAATCAGGACATATACCAACATTTAACTCAAGAGTCCTGTTAAAGTGACAGTGAAATGAACACACCTTTTTGCTGTCAGAAAGGACAGTCATGGGAGTTAAAAATGGATTTAAAAGCAAAATCTACTATATTTACCTTCCTCACAAGTGGAGCCACTGTATCCTGGTAAACACTCACAGACGTTGGGCTTAATGCACTTCCCATGGTTTTTGCAATCAGGTCTGCATAGAGCTGCACGAAAAAAAAATCAACAGCACTCTGCAAATGATTAATTTGTGCATATGAGTTACCACAGGCAAAATTAACATGCCATACTCACCAGCCTGACAGCTATAACCAGCATAACCAGGCTTGCATTTACAAATATTGGGTGCCACACACTCCATATTTTTGCCACAAGGTTGTCTACATCTTGCTGAAAGGCAATGAAGAAAACAAAGAAAGGAATAAGGAAAATGAAAGTGGCATTTCAGCACAATGTGTCTTGCCTAACACAGTGAACCAATTACAGAGAATCCATTATGTCCCTGCCCATAAATAGGGAGTCTAAGACACGTCAGAAAAGTATTTTTAAGTGCATCCATACACCTAAAAGCCAGCAGGTTATGCCAATATTAATAATGAAAATGAGAAAATTCAATACACCACACTTTCCACTGATTATACAGTAGCAATATACTTTCAAGTGATAAAGGCATCTCAAGATTCTTTTCTTCAAAGTATTTAAGTGCAATTATTTGTAATACCTCTGCAAGTGAAGCCATCTCCGTAATAACCATAAGGACAATGACCGCACTTAATGACACTTCCATCCTGACTTGGCTCGCAGGGTACACCAGGAAAACAGGGTAAATCAGAACAGGTCACTGCTTTAGGAATCACTGTTTCACTCAATTCTTCAGGAAACATTTTTGGTGGGACAGTGACTTCGACCAGGGCAAAAGGTAAATGACTCGCTTTATGCTTAGCCAAAAGGTGCAGAACTCTCTGAGCATTTCCACCTTTGAATGCTTTGTTTGGCAAAGAATGTCCTTTCCTTATACTTGCTCTGCTGCTAGGGGAAGTCTCCCTGTTGGTCTCAAAATAGCTGAATGCCTCAGTTTGTGCCCTTGTTTCCTTCTCAGGTGATCCAGCATGGCTCCTTGAAGACACAGCCGTCACAGCATGTACCAAAGAACTGTTCTCCATGTCAGCAAGGTGACCACTTATGGTGCTTAGAGCATGAGCAATGTTTCCAGCAACCACAGGTTGTACAGAAGCACTTCTCTGAGAAGCAGGTATCTTCCAGGCAGTGAATGTTTTTACTGTAGAGGCTGGTGGCGTGCTGCTACTGACCATTTCTGTAGAAATCAATCTCTTTGGGACAGCTGTAGAGCTGGAAATATAACTTGACATGCCTAAAACCTTCTCAAAGGATGATGGTTGAAAACCTACAGCATGTTAGAAAGAAAGGGGGGAGAAGTGTGTGAATACCATCAGACTTATTTTCCTTTTGAGGGTGGGGAATGTTTTCTGAACAGATAAACAGCCCATTCATTCTATCCTTCATGAAGTCTCTCTTTGTGCTATGTCAGAATGTAAGTATGTAGTAGAACCTAACTTAGAGAATTAGAGAAGATCAATGTATTCTGATTATGACCTATCCTGCCCTCACCATGGCTTTTTCTTGGCTGGAAGATAAGGAGAAAGCACAATTTATATGAGGCAGACAGCAGAGACTTTCCCATATTAGGTCAATAAATAGATTTACTGTCAGCAGATTATCAGCTCCATATATTGCTATCAACTAGGTAACTGAAAGAATTTAAAGCAAAAATATTGCATATGGTTCATCAGTGTGTCTAAGCACTAGAAGCAGAGATAAAATCACATGTATTTAGACGCTTTTACACACTGATGCACCATGGACGGTATTCTAGGTGAATAAGCCACCAACTTGTAGCAAAAGTATTACCATGTTTTATTCTTCAAACTTTTTAATCAACTTTCTCAAAATTTCTACATGGGTTTTAGTAGTGGATGTTTAATAAACATCAGAGACTGACTCAGTCTCCTCATTCAAAAGAGTGCAAAATGAATGATAAGTTCTTCATATTCTGCCCAGGGAAAGTGTGTGGTTTGTGGAAAGAAGTACAGCACTGTGATCCCAGACTGGTAGAATACTGTATACCGGGTTTTAGCGTTATGGGGCAGTGGAGGAATTAAACCCCAACCCATTTATAACTAGAAAATTGTTTACAAAAGGCTAAACTTTACTGAACCATAACAAAGTGTGGTCTCCCTCTGCCAAGAAGCAAACCATTTTGCAGCTGAGGAAGAACTAGCCAGCACTAGCATTGCAGTGAGAGAGTCTTCCTTTTGCCCCAACAATTCAGAGATGAAGGGAAAAGACACATGAGACTTTCCTGCAAAGAAATTCCTAGCAGGCACAGACCTGGAAATGCCAGAAACAGCATCTACAGAATTTTGGAATAAAGACATTCACTTGCCATATCCTTCACCTTTCCTTTGAGTTAAAGTAGGAAAATGGCATTCAACATAATGCCATAAACTTTTGCTTATCTCATATAACAGATGTCCCTATC
>WEIT01019041.1:35083-57691 GCA_013389985.1 Dryoscopus gambensis | reverse complement strand
AAGACTGAGGTCAGATACTGGAGCTTGGTGGTGAGAGGATGGTGTTTACAGTAGCACCACCGTTAGCTCCTGAAATGTTTTCATGGGGTAGTCTGGGAGAGTGGATGAAAAACTCATGAGTTTTAATTTAGGGGATCAACTGAATTTAGTAAAGCTAAGCATGTTTAAATCTGGTACTTGGTTCTGACACTTACTTGTTGACATTTTTGCTCCCTTGTGGTGTTTAATTTATGCCTCGGGATTATTGCAGGTTGAAGGAGTGTTTTTGCTTCTCTATATCCCTGTTTCAGTATGGCTACTACAGGAAACCCACTTGTGGGAGCTGCAAGTTCAATATCATTTCAACCTCTATTAAAACTAGGGAGAATGGTTGCCCTCAGTGTTGGGAAACCACCAAAAGTAAGGATACAGACTTGATGCTGGTTGGCAGAACTGCCAGCTGAGCTGAGTATTCCTTCATATTTGCAAGGAAAGAAGCTATCCCTGTGAAATGCTGGTCTCCTGTTGGCAGAGAAGCCTGTTGTGTTGCACAGGACAGGTGATGCCGCAGATGACTTTTATCTGGGTTCTGCTGTTGCAGTCTAAAGGATACTTCTTAATGGCGTGTTTGTACAGAAGTGAGGACCACTCACAACAGTAGCCAGTCAGTGTTTCCATCTCTCTGCTGAAAAGGACGAAATTTCATCAGACGTCTATGCAAAGCCCAATATTAATTTTCAGTTAGTTAGCATTTATGGACTAATGTGCAAATACTTCCTTGTGACCTGGTAGACTTGAAGAACAGTAAATATTTCTCCTGTTTATCAGTGATGGCATAAAAAAAATGCATCCTTAGCTCTGGTAGCTCTAATGCTTTGCTTAACAGGTGTCTTACAGAGCATTAATCCACAAAGTACGTAAGTGAAGCTGCCATATAAGATGACATGGATCATGTAACAACTCTCAGGATCTGTAATGCACATTTTTATGCAACAAGCCGTGCTTGCTTATGGTTTCTTTTAGTAAGAATAATCCTCCTAATATCTGTCCAGATATTAGGTGTGAGTCAATGGACATGGAATGTTGCATAAACACTAATGAACATACTGATTATATATATAAACATTTTACTGTGATGGAGGTAGTCCTGTTTGTCACTGGAGGTTTTACTGTATCCTGTGTTCCTCCGCAATTTTTTAAGTAAATGTATATAATGGAGAACTTCTATGCTCAGGAAGAGGCAGCAAGAATACTTTGGATATAGGAAGGAGTGGCATGCTTTGAGAGAGCTTGTTGTGTACAAGGAAGATTTTTATTAGGTTTGAATTACTGGAGAAAGAGAGAAAGTTTTGAGAGGAAGGGAGTAAATGGGTTCAAGAAGAGTTTAAAGATTTGTCAGATAAATGTAATTTGCAGAAAGGGAGAAGAAAGTAATTTTTTTTCCTATGTGGCTTGAGCAATAGTAAAACCACAGACACTTACTGGAGAATTTTGGTTGGAGAAGTGCCAGCTGTCTGGTTAGTCTGGTGTCAATCCCTGTCCTTTAGACTGCACAGCATCCAGACTGTGGTATAGGATTTACCTTAGAGCAGGGCTGGAATTGCCACTGAGAATTTTTGTTTCTCTTGAACACTGAGAAAATATTGAGCTGTATCTTGTACTTGGTTTGTTTTTCTGTCATGAACCATAGGGCCATCTTGGAGTCTGCATGTCCTTCTTGTCAGTTATAAAAGGACTTGCTTCATATTTAGGATTTCTTTTGCTGTATCCTTGGACACTGCAGAGGAACTTGAGATCCAGCTCCTCTGGTCACTCAGATGAGAGGCCTGGTTGGGGAATGCTTAATTCATGTCTGGCCTATATACTCAGGTTTCCTGCTATGGGCATCAGAGTGAAGGGGTGAAATGAGGTGAAACGTGTGTATCTGGCTCTTCCCCCAAGTGGAGTAAGGCCTTAGCAAGAACATGTTCAAATCCAAGACATGAGATCACTTCCAGTTATGAAGACGCACCTATTTCAGATTTGACATATTAAACCTGAAGGTGGCTCCTCCTTGATAGGAAGGGATGAATAAGTATTAATCGTCAGTGTGTACTTTTATCTCTTATGAATTAACATGTCTTTCCTTAGCATAATCAGAGCTAAATCGGTCTAATATGTCCAAAGAAGACATGCAGCTCATTAAATTTCCCAGTAATGAGTTAAACTTAAAAGTAACTGTGTTCCATTTCTTCCAGTTACAAGCAATCGTCAAAAAGGGAGGTTAATGCCATAAATGCTTGGAAAACAGGTGGTGAGATATTTCTGCACACGGATTATGAGGGATGGTAATGACATAAGAGTCCCTGTAAGATAAACCTTGTTTTGATGGTTTTGTGGTTTTTTTCTCTTCACCAGATCATGATTCCATATGAAAATCGAACAAGTGAGGTGATGTACAATAAAATGAACATATCGGAGCTTAGCGCCATGATTCCACAGGTTGGTTGGGGGTAACTGAAAAATTGTTCTTTTAATATCTGACCTGTATAATTGAAACTGTCTTTAGTGTTCAGAGCAGCATGTTAAAGGAGTATCATTAGGAATGTGTATACTCATTTACAGTATATGTTCTTTTAAATATAGTTCCAACTTCAATGAGGATTGAAAACATATGTAATGACAAAGTGCAATAGTGTCTAAGTTTTTAATAAGTAAAGCTTCGAAACCATTAGTTTTAAAGGTACAACTTAATTCATAAATCATCTCTCTTCATAATCTGCTTTAACCAGCCTTCTCTTTGTCATTGCAGTTTGACTGGCTGGGATACATCAAGAAGGTGATTGACACCAAACTCTATCCTGAGCTTAAAGATATAGGTCCTTCAGAAAATGTGATTGTCCGTGTTCCCCAGTACTTCAAAGATTTATTCAGGATACTAGAAAATGAAAGGAAAAAGTAAGGATTCTATAATGGTTTCACCCACATTTTTAGGGGTACATCAAATGCTGAGCTTTTTCTGGTTTGTTTGTTTTTTTTTTCATGAGTTTCAGCTATTCTTGGAATCAAGTCTCTAGGCAAACATTCTATTTGGTTTGGTCTGAATGAGGATTTAGATATTACCTTGTGCACAGCAGGAGAATTTTCAGTTTCAACACCTTTCTTCTATGGATAACACAGGTTGCAGGAAAGCTGCTCTTTCCAGATGCATTCAGCATCTCTTGCTTGTATAGGGTCTTGTATCTTGTGAAATTTTTTACACCTGCAGAACATAGTTGTAAAATGCAGGTAGCTCAGATTAAACATGGTAGAGGTGCTTTGCACAGGGAAGCAAGACAGCTCTGGGCAGTGATGAAAAAGTGACACCCCATTTGAAACATCCTTTTTGATGACATCTAAGGGATTTCTGTGACAGTTTTTTCTTTGAGGCATGTTGCTGAAATTTAAAATAAATTTTGTTAAGCTGTTGTCTCCAAATATCAGTCTTTGCTGATTGTACAGTATGGGCACAACGAAACACATTTCAGGGAAAAAAAAAGGACAAAGATTATTCTTATATTGTCACTCTGTGTCTCTAGTGATGGAATGCTTACATTAATTCATAGTACCTGTAAAAATAGCACACAAATCAAACAATAAGAAAAATAAAAATTGCTGATTTGCTTAAAGATCATCAAATATCCTTTCTTTATAATATTCAGACAAATAATATTAGTGCCACTAATTTTAATCTACTGAAGAAAGACTTTTAAATTATTTGGGCTGCCTGTGCTTTCTAACTGAAAGTTAGTTACATCAGTAGGGATAAATGTGTGATTTAGAGGATGCATATCTAGCAAGATGACAGGGAATAAGTTATTCCCTGCATACAAATACACTTACATGCAAATACATTATGTAACTATAGAGTAGATACCTGGAGACTTTTTCCATTAGTTTCTTATTCAGGGAAGATCTGAATATTCAAGAGAAGTTAAGCCAGCCTGTGTGTCATGGCAGAAGGAGGCTGGAGTAATGACCAGAAATAATTGCAATGCCTGTCTTTAGCAAAGCTCAAGACCAGGTTTCTGACCTCACAGGCTGGGGGAAGAGGGTGAGCAAAAGCAGTTCCAGTATATTCACACTGCATATGTTATAGGTGTTAATGGCTTAGACATTTTCTGCCCAGTCTTATCCTAAGAAAATTGCATCATAAAATGTTAGAAATGGCAAATAGTGCTAAACTGAACCCAAGCAGGCTTCAAATTCTTGTGTGTAAAATGTACCAAGGAGCCAGGCATGACAACCAAGATCATGTTTATCTATTAGGTGATAATGTTCATTACTTAAAATGTCAGAATCTGCTCCAGAGGTAACCTTGCTATCTGGCCTGAGAAAATTAGCAAACCATCTTAATGTGAATGCCTAACAATGAGGTCTCAATATTTCCCTGTAGGGTGAACCCTGAAATCTTAACAAGGATATTTTCTTTTAGGTAATCTCATTTTTCTTTCTCCATATGATATTTTAAACGTTTAGTTAATGTAACCAACATTAATTTGATTTGTTACTGTAAATATCTAGACCAAATCAAATTCCTAGAAAAGCATTTCAAAATTTTAGATTTGCTTCAGTGTTCATAATGTGAATTATCTTCTCATCATTTCAGGAGATGAAGTGTCATTAGGAAAAGCAGGTACTTTCACCAAGTTCATATTTTTTTCGGTTACAAGGCTATCCCTAAATTATACTTTTATTCCAGTGCCTTGTGTGTCCTCTTCCCAGATGAACATCCTACTAGCCTGGGTACTATTCAAAGTGTCACAAAAAGATGGCTCATGCCTCAGTATTTTACCCAGTCATCTGGTAAAATATTTCATGAAGCTTGTTTCAGGTGGAGGAAAGAATGGAGCAAAAATTAAGTCTGGCTACAGAAGCAGTTCTCTTGTGTTGGAGGTGGCAAGTTGTGCGGACTCACAATCCTTGTATTAAAAATTTCTCCCTCAGAGAACCTGCTGAGCAGTCTTGGATTGTGCAATCATTCACAGAGCAATATTACTAGAAGATAGCACACTGGCATGGTGTAGCCTGAATTCAGCAGAATTTTACTTGGCTGCATATAATCAAGTTACTGTGTGGAGCTTGAAATAGGTGCAGCAGTGTAGTTCAGAGGTCGGTCTGAAGTCCCCAGACCAGGGCACTGCTGTGACTCCAACGCATGAGCTGGACTCTCCATAGTGAGCTGCCCAAGAAGCTAACAACCAGCCTGCAGGAGTTTCCATCAGCTTGGGGATAGCTAGCCTAAGTCATGTCAAGTGCTGAAGTAAGTCAACCCTTCATAACACGTCTTCAGGGATTCCTTCAGCTTTTTGGTGTACCAATTAATTTTTAATGGGATTTATCTCTATTACAGGAAGAAGAGATGTGTGTATGTAGCTGTGATGTAAATGAGCAGTGGCAGAGCTCCAGTACAGCTGTGCCATGTGAGGAGGGAGACAGAACTGTGCTGGCACCAATTAGGAGCTTTTATATATATATATATATTCACATATATCCCTTTTTTATATATATATCCCTTTCCTGTTACCTGCATGCTGGTGCTTTATGTGAGCCATGAAGAAGATACTCTAAACTGCATCCCTTCTGGAGGTCTTTGCAGCTGTTGAAAGAAGCAGCTTTATCATTCTCATAGATCTCAGAATGCATAGTTAGTTTTATAGAATCATAGAATGGTTGGGATTGGAAGGGACCTTGTAGATTACCTAGTTTCAACACCCCTGCCACAGGCAGGGACACCTTGCGCTAGGCTGGGTTGCTCAGAGCCCCATTGTGATGAGCCAGCCTTAAGGGCAAGGCCAGCCTGGCCTTGAACACTTTCAGGGATGGGGCATCCACAGCTTCTCTGAACAACCTGTTCAGTGCCTCATCTCCTTCACAGTAAAGAATTTCCTCCTAATAGCTGATAAATCTATCCTTTTTCATTCTAAAGCCAGTCCCCCTTGTCTTATCACTATATGTCCTCGTAAAATGTCCCTCTCCAGCTTTCTTGTAGGCCCCTTTTCCTTTGTCTTACCTTCCCATACCTGTGCAGTATGAGACTATTAATTGGGAAGAACTCTCATTCATGTAGCATATGAGGAATTCTCTTTAGAGATGGATAGAGGCACTAGATCTCTTTTCTGGTCTTGGTCTGCCTCTGAAAAATTAGAGAAGTTACAATAATTTGTCTTGAACTAGTGCCTCTAGCAATAGAGGCAAAAGTTTTTCAGTACTTATAATTTGATTCGTGACTCAATTCTGAATACAATTTTCAAACAGATCTAAAATTTGTGGAAGAGATATTTTTCTTAAAAGGTCAATTAATTTGTCCACCTATCTCATATTAAATCTGTCCTCTTTAATTGCTACCATGTCTGTTGATTAAAATATTGCAAACTCACAGAATTTTACATGAGCAGCCTACTTTATTCTCAGACAGGACAGAAAGTACTTTAGTAAATATTCATAAGCACTGGTATAATTTTAACTGTTCCAGCAAACAAGCGCTCTACCACTTCCTTTGGGAGTGTGTGTCACAATAAGGGTCATACTGGTTAAAAGTGAGCCTACACTTTCTGTAACAGGCATTTGGAAGTTAAAATAGAGTGTACTCTTCTAAAAGGTTACAACAACAAATACTCTGGTCTCATCAAAAGAGCAGAGAGGATTTTTATGTTTTATTTGTGTACTGGATTTTGCTCCAAGTGTAGAGATTAACTTCTCTGAGCTTCAGTGAACTTACTTGTGAAACTGGAATGAAAATCACCCCAAGATCTGCACTGTAGTAACTTTATAGGCAAAAAGTGTCAGGTTTTAAGTGAACTGAAGATAACCAAATGATCTGAAGTTTGCATAGTTAGCCCAAAATGTAAAATAATCATCCCCAAATAGGTAAACAAATTCAGATAAATTGCTATTTTATTTTGTTTCAAAAAACAAACTAAAGCACACTGCCCTTCAAACATGCAACAACAAACCCCCTCAACATTTCCGCCTGTTGCTTACCCTCCATTAATAAGCATTCAAGTGGAACCTCCCTGTTGTTTAATGCTTTGTGAATTCCGTTGTGGTTACAATCTGGAATTATTACTGTCTCGTCAGGCAGCTTGGTTTTAGCATGTGTCAGCCTTTTCCTTCCCAAATTAAAACAATCCTGAATTAATTATGAGATATTTCCTGCAACTGTCATCTGCCTTCATTACTTATACCTGCCACAAACATTTCTGAATTCTTGTTGATATTATTGTCTTTCAATAAGTCACCTTTTTAAGACACAGCCTTTAGAAATTTCAGTCTTTCATTCACTACCAGTTTGAGACAGGTTCCCCAACTCAAATGTAAGGACAAACATTGCTGTGTAAGAACAAGAAGTACACAGAAGAGAGAATTGGCGAGTTTTTTGGCGGTGATTAAGTACCAAATCATAATACATAATTGGTGTGAGATGGTGATCTATGTAGCTAAGGTTTTTTACCTAAGGCTTTTAATTGAAATCAAATCTTTAACCTTTTAGTCTATGAGATTTGTATAAATGCTGCAGAAGTTGCTACAGCTGGATATTCTTCAGCTCTGCTGAAATATCTGAGGCAGATTGTTGTGAGGTTTCTGGAGTTTGAGTCATTTACCAAAACAGTGAGAGCTAAGTGCTTTTAGGGTGCTTCACTGGCTGTTGAGTGAGAAAGCTCCACGTTGTCAAAAACTTGTTAAGGAAAAAAATCTATAAACTTTCTGGCATTTCTTAGGTTGAAATGAATTTTTAATGATCCTAAACATTATCTTAAAATGGTGTGATTATCTAAGCAGAGTTAACTATTTTGGCTTTTGTAACATGTACTGTCTTATAAATGTACATTATTCATGCTAAAAAAAGCTTTTTCAGATATGTTTTATGATTATTGTGGGCATTTAGGTGCGCTATAGAATATATCTGTGTACTAAAAGAGGGAATATACCCAGAGTGAGAGATGCAACAACGCATCTTGAGCTGGAGGTTTGTGTGGGTGGACTGGAGCTTGGTTAGAGGCAAAACTGAAGTTATATCTCAAGCAAATGCAAGACAGGGTGCCCACAAAGTGTGTTCCCAAGCTGTTATGATTCAGAGGAGGAACTGCTTGGGATGTGTCTCTGAGTGAAGCTAATGGAGTGACACTGTAGCAACAGCTGCATTGCCCCACACCTATGGCAGTGGGAGATGGCAGAAATTGGATTTTTGGAGATGGGTGAGTTGTTTGGACAGTCCATAACAGCATCTTCAGCTGCAAAGAAGCAATTTTCCTAACTATGGAGAAGTCTATGGCCTGCCAAAAATGTTATCTGTATCCCAGTGGGGAGCAAATAATATTTGAATATCCATTGCTTTGAAGCAATGACTATCCTTGAAAAATATGTCATGTATACAAGAAGACGAGAATAACATGTGTAGGCCATTGTTGGACTTGTTTTGAGACTGTTTGAAGTTGAATTGCATATTTCAGAATGCACCTTTAGCTCATACAGCCACTGTTGAACATGGAGAGAGATCAATCTAGGATGGATAAATCCTCCAGTCAGGTGCCCAGAGTTTTAGAAAAGGGGCATGGATGTCAGATCTCCTGGGAATTTTAAACAAGCTCTTCCTGGATCTCTCAGCCTCCACTTTTATAAGATTTTTGTTACTGAGACTTCTCCTTTGGTATTTCAATTATCCATCAGACAAAATAGGAATGGTAATACTTTAATAACTTTGTGAATAGTAGAAGTTTTCAAAGCATATTGATAAATTCTAATGAAAGATACAAATATGAGATAATGAGAGTGTATATGGGATGGACTGTTATCTATTCTGTTAGCATTTATGTGCTCTACTAATGAGGGGAGATAAAATTCACTTTGATCTACAAAAGAAAAAACCAGTTAATCTCTGGATAGAGCTTTGATGCAACTATTATTATAACACAGTTCTTGCCACTTCTAAGGAAAATGAAAGCTGCCTTTTGGAAAAAAAACATTACCTAAAAATGACATACCAGGTGATGAACCTGTCATAAATAATTGCTAGAGGATGGTTATCATGGGGAAATTATATATTAAGTGGCTGCAGTCATACAGATTCTTCTGTGTGATTGAGATTTATCAATTTGGCCATCATGCGTTAATTTTTAAGGTGAAATTTCCACCATTCAGGTAAAATGCTTGTAGAGATAATTCTGTGAGTTCTTTGTGGTACATCATATGTGTTTACATGTCTGATAAAAATATGTCTGATTTAACAGGACTCTTGCCAACTACCTGGTGTGGAGGATGGTTTATTCAAGGTTATTCAACCTCAGTAGACGTTTTCAGTATCGGTGGCTGGAATTTTCTCGGGTAAGTTATGCTTTCATAGCATTTACAAGGGTCCTAGTGTTGACACTGTTGGTTTCCCTTATAGTTGCTTATACCTTTGCAAAACACAAAATGTTTCCCATGCTGGATGAATTTCCTGAATAAACTTTTTTTTTATTGAAGACTCCCTCTAAAACAATAGACTTACTTATTTTTGTAAGTGACGCTAAGACATTTATATGACACTAAGATGACACTAAGAAAAAAAAGTATTTTAGATGATGTTTAAGAGGTTTTGAAACCTCCCCTTTAAAAATCTTGATCTTATTTGCAGAAACTTGAAAGCTGGAATGTTTTTGAACTAGGTTATATGGGCTGTGACCTGCAGGCTAAACCCTTTGACCAAAATCTAAACTTTTTGAAGAAACCTACTGCTTGCTCTTGTGTGAATACAGCTCTAGTAAAACAGAAGTTTAGGATTTCACTTTTTTTAAGCTTGCTCAAAGCTCTTCCATGCTCTGATGTCAGCATTACACAATCTCTAGCATGTCAATACACTAGCTGTTTCCTCAGAGAAGATGATCAGGTGCCTTCCAGCTTGGCGTTGCAGAAGAACCAGAAAACTGCCACAAGCTGTGAGAGCAGGACTAAATTATCTGTTAAATAACATGGGCATTTTTGTAAAACACGTACATTTGATTAAGTGAACCCTGAATAGAAAGCCACCTTTGTAATCCTGTGGGTAGTGTGAGGGCTCTTTAAATAAAGGGTTAAACTGCAACTGAATGGTGCTTTGTCTTTTGTCTAAGCCACTTTGGATGGCGAACTTTGTTTGCCATTATGAAAACTGGCTGACAACAGGGGGCTCGCATGGCGCTGGCAGTGATGTGGTGCAGGAGGTGTGGGTGTTCTGTCCTCCCTGGTAAGGCATGCAGGTGCCTAATTAAAGAACCTATACTGTTTTTCCTTGAGTAATACTGGAATAGTTCTGAGTTGACCACATACCTAAAAATAAACTCCAGTAGCTTGATGGAAACTACACAGGAAAGGCAGCTTCTTATACTTCTGAGATCATATTCAAAATAGTCTTCTTAAAGATGCTATTTTCTCCATCTAAAATATGAGAAACTGATTGTCAGAACCACAGTGACAAATTTGTAGGTGTCCCCTCCTGGGACATTACTTGCTAGTCAGGTAAAATAGATTGATGCTGGCTATCAGCCAGTCTGTAGCACAATACTGAGTTACTTTGAGTTATATAATGGCCAGAAAAAATCCTGAAATGAGACATTAAGCTTTGGATACTGTGCATTTTATTATGGTAATTGGCTACTGTCGCTTCTGGGACATAGAAGCTTAGGGAGAAATCTAATTCAAAGTGATTCAGTGCTTATTAATAATCTCATCAAGGCTGTCACAGAATTACAGAATGGGTCAGGTTGGAAGGGAGCACAGTGGGGTTATCTGGTCCAGCCCCCCTGCTCAAGCAGGGCCATCCCGGAGCACATGGCACCTGATTCCTTCATCCTTGTTTCCCTCCACTGGATCTGCTCCAGGAGCTCAGTGTGTGCCTTGTCCTCAGGAGCCCAGAACTGGACACAGCACTCCAGGCACACCTCACTGGGGCTGATTGGAGGGGCAGGATCCCCTCCCTGACCTGCTGGCAGTGCTGTTCCTAATGCACCCCAGGATTCATTGGCCTTCTTGGCCCCCAGGGCACTGCTGGCTCAGGGACAGCTCATTGTCCACCAGGACCCCCAGGCCCTTCTCTGCAGAGCTGCTCCAGCAGGTCGGCCCCCAGGCTGTGCTGGTGCCTGGGGTTGTTCTTGCCCAGGTGCAGGACCCTGCATTTGCCTTTGCTGAATTTCAGGCAGTTCCTCTGCCTGTCTCTCCAGCCTCTCAAGGCCCTTCTGAAGGGCTGCACAGCTCTCCGGGGTTTCAGCCACTCCTCCCAGCTTTGTGTCATCAGTGAACTCGCTGAGGAGGCCTCTGCCCCTTCCTCCAAGCCATTGATGAATATGTAAAACAATACTGGCCATGTAAATGGCTGTGAAAGCTTACAGCACAGTAAAAGCAGTGAATCAGCAGCTCAGTCCTATTATCTGCCCCTGGGACCTGGAGATGGAAAGCTAGTTAAGTGAAGTAAACAGCAGCAGCTAATAGTTAACAGCTACAGTTAAGTGGAGTAAACAGCTCAGTGGAACAGACTTCACAGGTCAATAGAAAGGACAAGAGGAATGAAGTCCAAGGCACTGGACTATTCTATTGTTGAATAGATTTGTCCAGTCAGAGGATGGAGAACTAGAGGCACTTTAGGATCATAAAAAGGACTCACCAACCCCTTGCCTGATAAGTAAATAAAGCATTGAGTTCCTCTAAAGAGATATGACCATGAGATAAAGCAGACACTTTAAGGAAAGAATGTATTTTATACATTCATTGTTTCATTAGTTCAGTCAGCCTCAACCATCATAAGCACAGTATTTTTTTTACCAGTTTCTCATTTTCTGTTGGTGGCTTTTGTACCTTATATATAGAAATCTTGGCATCAGGGCCTTAAAATCTTTGCAAGGAGAAAGAAAAATACATGATGAAACTGTAAAGAAACTTCAGGTTTAGAAATAGGACAAACCTGCTGACTCTAGAGAAAGTGCTTTGAGTACCACATCAGCAACTATCAGCAGCTCCTCTGCAGTGGCACTTTGAGACCTTGTAAATGTGCAGTGGCACCTGGGGAGGAGGTCGGTTAATTGTGTCGTGAAGCTCTGAATTGACTGGGAGGGCTTGAAACCTGCTATTTATAGTCACTGTTACTACCTGAGGTACTGTGTTTTAGAGTGGTACATTAATATTAGGAGGACCATTTGAGGGAGTTCTTGTTGGCTGTTGTAACATAAATATCAATAAACCAGCTGTGATATATAATCTATTCCTCTCGGCTCTATTTTTATTGGTCTCACAGCCTGTGCTGCCTTTATATCCTCCTTACAGTCAAGCCTCCCTCAAAATAATGATAATTATTATGTTGTAATAATAGTATGTCACAGTCTAAAATCCAGCTCTGTCCCTGACTATTTCTATGGCTGATGCATACTCAGAGCTTTTGGAAGGAATTTCAAGCTCTGATGACTAATGCCATAACTCCCCTTCTTCCCCCTGCATCAGGAAAAAGCTCTACTGTGGGTTTACTCTGACCTCAGAGAGAAATTGTCTTCTCTTTTTTTCTTATCTTTTTTTGAGTGGTGTACTGTGTTTTGTATAAAGGTTGAAGAATTTGGAAAAGGAGTTGATTATCAAATTTGCCTCTGTTTAGAAAAAATATCACCTTATTATGTATTGGTTTGACTAATAGGATTTTCTTATAGAAGCAGTGTACTCTCTGCCATCAAAAATCTATTACCGCACATACAGTATTAATAAAAAGCATTTGGAAATGCAATTCACTGGTGTATTTAAGTGTGAGTCATTGATTATGCTTAATTACAGACAATATGATAGGGAAAATCAATCTTTGAACAACCAAAATATCTCACCTTCAATAGCTGAGGGTTAAGCTGCTCTGGAATTTTCCAATGAAATCTTTTCCTATTGGAAAAAACCAAATCCAAACCCTTCAGTCTTGCTGGATATTTAATCTTGTGCTCAAAGGAAGAGAATAATGGGAAAAAGAAGGGGTTCAGAAACTGCAAAATCGGTGCTTAAGAGGCTTGTATAATTTGTAAGAGGCCAAAATCCCTATCCCACCTGATCCGGTCTGATGCTGACTATACTCTGCCTTTACACAGCTGGCAGGTGTTAACTGTTGGACTGGGATTGTGCTTGTTCTCTGTGGAAAAGCTTAAAAAGTTCCTTAAGTGGCAAGAGAACACTTTGAACATTGAAAATAACAGAAGTTTCTTAGGTCAGCACTGCTCAGGGCTCACATGGACCCATCTTGCATCTTGTTGTGTGTAGGGTTTTTTTAGATGAACTACATCTTGACGAGCAATGTGATGTTAGCTGGGTAAGCACCCACAGTAACAACATTCTTCCTGTGAGAAACAGAAACCAAGACAGCAAATGCTCTTGAGTTCTGTTTTGCCTTGTTCCTTGGTGGGCTGACCATTCTTGACTGTTTCTTTTGAAGCTCATTTATGGTGACATCATCAGATCCTATTTAATGACCATTCCTTTAGTAAAATATGCAATTTGTTCTACCAACATCTTTCTATTGCAATATGGAATAATTTTTTTATTTTTGGGGGGTTGGGGGGGACAAACATATTCCGTGTTCTTGATGATTCAAACCTCTTTTCTCCTGAAAATGCTGTTTGGGAAAGGAACTGAAAGCAACTATTTGACACAAATGGTGGTAAAAGTAGCTGGACAGGTAAATGACAAAAAGGTGTGGACATATACCTACCTGTGTTAGATGTCATTAGTCCATGGCAACAGAGGGCTCTGTGGGAGGTGTTTCATAAGGACTAACCCAATTTTCATGAGGACAATCTCACTAGGCTTCTCAGCCTGTCAGAGGAGAGGCAAATGTTTTCAGGACCTATCTCACAGCAGGGTTTTTCTAGAGCAAATTGTCTCTCTACTTAACACAGAAAGAATACCAAGATTAGTCCAAAGTTAGCACTAACCCTCTAAGCCTAGTCTCTCTAAGTCACTGTTACAATTGTACTGTTCTTAAGTTTAAAATCTTACAGTTGTTTTGTGGTGTTCAAAGTACTTGTCATAGCACTGGATGAAAATAGAAATAACTGTATAGTATCATTACTGTTTCCTTTTGGTGGCTATTTGACAAATATGCTTTGGCCTGTACTGCATGTGGGTTCTTCTTAAACAGGATGATGTTATGGCCTGATACCTGTCCCTGTCAACAGGTGATCCATGGGACTACAACTTTGCTGCCTCAGTGGGATAAATGTGTGGACCTTGTAGAAAATGCCCTCCCCTACGTTGTGGGTAAGATGTTTGTGAAAGCCCATTTTCAAGAAGACAAGAAAGAGATGGTGAGTCCTCTTTAGTCTCTGTCTGGAAATTCTCAGTTAGTGGTTTCCTCCTCACAAATTGCTTCTGATGTTAGAAAAAAGTTTAAAAAGAGATAAGATTCTTAAAAATGTTTTTAATTGAATAATAATTTAAAAAAACCCCAACCCAAAACACAAGGAGAATATTGAATGAATTTGAAGAATTGTTACCTTTCTGCCCATTTGGGCACTGCCCCTTCTTTCTATCTGCGGTCCTTCAGATGAATAAGCAGCAGTTCAAAACCAGGTTGAATGCTGTTAATATATGTAAATAGTGACAGCCAGGCTGTGCGGGAACAGAGTGAGGAGTATTGATGAGAAATGGTTCAGTGTAGCTGGTATAATTCATTATAGTAAAGTTTTTACTAGTCAAAAAATTGGTCGAGATTTCTCTGCTTTAGACTACCCTTTGAAAGCTGTGACTGCTACACCTGTAATCTAAGCAAGAAACAGGTAACTGATGTCTGGCCCAAATTAAGGGAAGCTTAGAGCCATATAGCAAGAGTTTATATCTGTGATTCAAATCTTTTCTGCTGAACAGTGAAAGGAAGCATTTTTCCATACCATTGAGTCCAGAGAGATGTTCATCCTCATTCTAAAATTTCAACAATAGCTATGGTATCACTTCTCTCAAAAACATATTCAAATAATTCATTACCCTTCACAATAATTTATTACTTAGTTTCAGTTCATGTTTTTCTTATAAGGTTTTGCAATATCTGCTTTTACAGCCATTGATTTTTCCAACAATAATCAGTTTTAAATCAACTCATTTAGTCATTGAACTTAGCTCTCCATGCAGGAGAGGCACAACTGTTTAGGAAATGTGAAATAGCACCCTGTGCTGGGAGCAACAGCTCCGTGAAAGCCCTGCACTGCCCTGGCTCAGTAGCTTGAGTTTACCTGTTTGATTCTATCTACTTTGACTGCTTTTCCAGGGAAGGATTCCATTTTAGAAAGCACGCACTTACTTGGCTTGTCCAAATCTTTGGTGTCTGTTTCCCTCTTAGGTTCTGCTTTTCTTTTCATATTTGCCTTTCAGCTAGAGTTTCCTCTCCAAGATCCAGCTTTTCAATCCCCTTCTTCTTGATCCAGTTTGTAATGTGCTATTTGGCCATTTTGTGGCAAAAATATGCCAGGTATATGCAGTGTGTTATCCTGCACAGGGTAAGTGGGAAGAGTAGGAGTATAAGAAATGTACACTTTGTGGAGGGGATGGACACTTTTTCCTATTTGTAGATTTGAGGAAAAGTTATGCGCAGCAGAGCAGAGAATGGTTTCTACTGAAATGTGACCTAATTAGAATGTTTCTTAGTGTGCACATTCCGTTTAGACCAAAGCTTTGGAAAATTATCAAGTCTGAATTCACAGTAGCATCCATAGTGAGAAATGCATATAAAATTCATAGTGTAGGTCACAACATTCAGTCTTAAAATGAACAACCCATGGAGATAAAATTACATACAGGTGAAATTCATTGCATTTCATTTAGAAGTGTGCTTTTCAAGTTAATAGTTTGTGGTGTTATCATTTTCATTTCACTGGTTTTCAGTTCTATTTCTCTTAAGCAGTAAGAAAGCATGTGAGTAAAGCACTCTTATTTGTACAGTTTTTTTTTTTCCTTTTTTTTCCTGGCTTATGGCATATATCTGTCTATGATAAGCAAATCCTGAGTTACAGATAATATGGATTCTTTCCCCCCCCATGTTTTGTGATTGATGTTTCATACCTTAGATACTTCTCTTCCTTTATCAAGAAAGACATTATTTGTGTCTAAATATAGCACTGCTTCTAACTCAGAGTGCCTGCAGTGTTTCTTACAGATACGCCTGAGCAGTTTCAGTAATAACTTTGATAGCACGAATAGGTTTCTCCCCCTGCCCCCTGCAGCTACAGCTGCTGCATAAAGCCTAAGTATACACCAGGGCCCATCTGCAGAGCTTGAGTTTGAACTTGTAACCTCCAAATACAGGGAGTTCACCTCATTAGTGCACAAAGTTAATTGAGTCAGTCCTCTGTCATCAATAAGTTACCCTATTTTCCTGGGATGCAGTTTGCTTTGCATCTTCACTCTTTAGTCATATTTAATGCTAGACCTGCTCCAGTTGACCCATATTGCCTCTAAAAATAAGAAAACGTTATTTGAAAAGGGTAGGAAAAAATGAATAATCCACGGAACTTTGCTACATTTTTCTGACTGCGCAACAAAAAAAGGACAATTCTAGATTAAAATATACATCTGATACATTAATAACAATTTGGCTAAAGGTAATGTTACTTTTGAGGGTTTTGTCCCCACTTTTAATGACATTTCAGATCTACTAGATTTATAGAATAAGATTATATAAAGATCTGCTGCTTGACATTTTCATTATTTTTAAACGTTAACATAATTGATAGCACAACGTTCCAATAAGTCTTCATCTAATGGGTATCTGTCATGTCTTGTGCTGTCTCAATCCTGGTTTGTGCTAAAGGACTCAGGCAATGGCTGGATCCCCCTCATTGCCTCACTCTCACAGCATTCCCCATGGCTATCTGTCGTGGGGTTCATCTGCTGATGTAAATAGTGGCAGCTGGTTGCATACCTTTCTGGGCTGCCAGACAGATCCATAGGAGTGAGGGCTCTTTAGACTCATATCATGCATATCTTGGGTATTAGATTTTTTGTTTTCTGTAATTTCAGGATTTTCTTAGTGTGCATACTCACTGAACAGTCTATTATAATCATTGTTTAAAATTTTCTTTTACTTGTTTGAGTTGCGGTCTTGGCTTTGCAGAGGTGTCCAAAGAAGCAGCCAAGCTGAAGTGGTTGTGGGTTTTCCCAGCTTTGCACAGATCCCAGCTGTCACTGGTTGTCCAGGACCACAGAAGCAGTTGAGGCTGCTCAGTGGTGTGAGCCAGGGCCTCCACCCCTGCAGTAAAGGGTAGCAATGCTTCACAAATGCAGCTGAATACAGGCTAAATATTTGGATATTGCTTTGTATTTGGATCATGGTGCTGTCGCCCAAATTCAGTTCTTTGGCAGTGTTAATAAGGCATGTCTCAGTCTCACATAAACCAAACCAGGCCACAGACATTCTCTCTGCAGAAAAGGCTTTATTTGTGCAAATGCCTTTCAGCTGGCTCCTTCTGCATGGGCCAGTGGCCTAGAACCAAAGGGCCAGAAATCTTCCCAAAGGACTGCAAATCTCTGTGTTTTTTATGATTTCAAAATGGGTATTCTCACAAATATGACATGAAATGATCAGCAATGAACAGGGTGTGTGGTACAATAGAAGGGAAAGAAGGTGGAAAGAAACTTACCTTCAGAAGAAGTGTTTCAGTGCCAGAGAAAGCAGAAATTAGCCTTCAAGACAGGACAGCAGATACCATCTGATTTGCAAACATTTGTGGTCTAACCAAGTCTATCACTCCTACGTACACTAAACCTTTTTTTTACAATGATTCTGCCATGATACATTTTACTGGGGAGGGATTTACTAAATGTTTTGCAGATGGAGGAGTTGACTGAAGGAATTCGCTGGGCTTTTATTGACATGTTAGAAAAGGAAAATGACTGGATGGACTCTGAAACAAAAAGAAAAGCTCATGAGAAGGTATGAATGAGTAAAATCCTGTTACAATAAAGATTTTACTTGAGTGATAACAGTATGTCATGGACTGTACTTGCAGTTCCAGCTACCTATTCACTGTTTTGTTTGAGAAGGGACACATGCCACATTTGTTTTTCTGGAAGCCGAGCCATCTGAGCTCCCGCTTCTTTGCAGAAATTATTTTTATTACCTTGTTTTTCTTCCCTTGCCTCCACCTTTCCCTGTCTGGCTCTGGCTGATGTAGACTATGAGCTTATTTCAGATTTGGCTTTTCTTGACAAAGTCTTCACCTTGACTGGAATCCCAGGGACGCACCAACCTACAGACAGAAAACAGTGTCCAAAACACCTGTGACAGCTGAGGGTGTTTGCTGTGAAGATGGAGGATCCAGCTTAGAAGGGAATATGAGAATAATTCAGGCTTCATAGCTTTTCCAGTGTTGTGGTGGGAGACCTAACTTGAGCGCTGTCTTTTGAGAGTGTAATGGTGATCCCAGCTGAACATCCCTTTTCTGATAGAATAATGCCAGTTATGAAGTGTGATAATCAAGGATGGAGTTACTGGTCCTGATTGTTCTCAGATAAAGTCACAATAAAAGGCAGGAAGTAAAGGTGAAGGCAGGAGGATGTACTCAAAGCCTTTTCACTCTATTCCCACATTTACAGCATGTGGTGAGTGGAAAGGAAGATAGTCCAGATGCAGAGCTCTGTCCCCAGAGCAGCAACTGGAAGGGACCTATAAAAAGATGAGTGGAGGGTGTTGTGTAGGTCTTGTTGAGGCAATGGGATATCAGTGAATCAGTGAGCACCCTCTTTGAGTAAATTGACAGGCAAGTGCAGCTGAACTCTTCCTGCTCTCTGTGCTTGAGTAAAAATAGCAGTGTTTTGATTTAAAAGCAAACATGGTCTTCAATGTTTTTAGTAATTCTAATGAAAAGGCTGTTGAGCCATTTTATCATTGGAAAGATTTAAATTCCATATGCAGTCCATTTACATTTTATACAGCAATGCTCTTCATATGTGCAAATCAAATAGAGCTGCATAAATGCACCAATAAACTCAATAGCAAGAGAACAATAGTAAAATGACATTTATTTCCTGCTAACCTGGTGGTAAATGGGCTGCAGTTATTACATCTTACTGGCTGTTACACTTTTTTTTTTGCTAGAAATACAATGATCTGTGATTTAGATATTTGTTAAAATTATGCAAAAATAGGAGCAGGAAGATTTTCTAATGATGTCCTTAATGAAGATATTTCTGTATAACGACCTGCTTAGTGATTTTGTTCAAAATTTGCTACCTGCCTTTCAGCAGGGAAACAGTACAAACATTGCCAAAACTCCCTGAAAAAGCTCTCACTTTCCTGTTTTAAGGAGGGTTTTATCAGAAGGTAGGCTAGATCTTTGGTAGGTAGAGATGGCTGTTTCCCTCTGTTGACACATTTTGTGAAGCATATGGCACTTTGCTCCCAATTTAGGCATGTCACTGAAGGTTCTGAAATTAGTCGGATGAGTCTGGGCTGAACAATGCATGACAAACTAAATTCCATAGGTACGACAAAAATAATACTACAAGCCATAGTACTATCAAATGGATAGCCAGTGGTTTAAATCATTCTCACTGAACTGAAAAAAATATTTCCTAGTTTGCTGACATAGGAACCAGGTCAAACTTGTAAGAGACAAGTGTTATGTAATATCTTGGATACTGCAGCAACAATTATGTGATAGGACTTATGACTACAAGTTTAAGTTCAGATTCACAGAAATAGCTACTTGGCTGCAAGGAAAGAGACTAGAGAGACATTTGGTAGATTTCCAGACCTGAAGTGTGTGTGCATATTTATTAAATATTATTTATTGTTAATGATATTCTATTTGTCCTGGAACTCTTGGATGAGCATGTTTTTAGTTCAAGAAATAGATTCATTACATACAGGGTCAGATAATTCACTGGGGAAATCTAAGGTTTATAATGCAACAGAACCTTCAAAATCTGTTACACTGTTCTAATTAAATCTCATGAGCCTAGCACTTTCTCCTGTTACTTTTTCAATACTTAATCTTTAATAAAGCAGCACAGACAGCATGAATTTTATGAGCGAGATTGGTTGGTTAAAAAACCCCCAGTAATAGTTTATTATAGAAATCTGTAGAAGTTGCATTTCTTTGTCAATAAATGTCATCCACATGCTGGACTCTGCACCTAGAATGGAATAACACTAGGAACCAAGTATAAATTGGAAGAGAGAGGGTGCAGGGCAGTTGTGTTCAGCACTGGTGTGGCCTCACTTGGAGTGCTGTGTGTTGTTCTGGGCCCCCGCACTTAAAAAGAATCTGGAGGCCCTTTAATACATCCAAGGGAGGGCAACAAGACTGGTGAAAGGGCTGGAAGGAATGTCCTGTGAGGAACAGCTAGGGGCTTTGGGTCTGTCTGGTTTGGAGAAAAGAAGGCTGAGAGGCCACCTCTGCAGCTTCCTTAAGCGGGAAGTGGAGAGGGAGGTGCTGATCTCATCTCCCTGGATCCAGTGACAGCATGTGGGGGAACAGCTCAAAGCTACTTCATCAGGGGAGGTTGGACTGGACATTGGGAAGCATTTCTTTACCGAGTGGGTGGTCAAACGCTGGAAGAGGCTTCCTGGAGAGGTGGTTGATGGCCCAAGCCTGTGTTTAAGAGGAATTTGGACAATGCCCTTAACAGTGTGCTTTCACTTTTGGTCACCCTGAGGTAGTCTGGTCGTTGGACAAGATGCTCCTTGTAGGTCCCTTCCAACCAAAATTTTCTAATTCTGTTCTATCAATTAAGTAAAAAAAAGGAAGCTGTTAGTTAGGTAAAGGATATTTTGGTCTTTTATGTTTCAGTAAGTGTCACATTGTCCCTTATAGTAGTACAGATTGGAGCTTCTGCCCTAAGTTCCATGGCAGAACTGTATTCTATGTGGAAATGACTGATTCAGATATTTTGCTCTTCCTCTGTATTTTTAATCTCATTGCATTCTTGATATGTTCAGATGCTCTGAAAAGAAATTAACTGCAGAAGCCTGATGTGGTTTTGTTTACTGGGCCTGCTCCATGTGATCTATTTAATTTGCCTTTAGTTTTTCTTTACTTCCAGGCATATTTGGGTTATTAACAAATTTTGTACTCATTTCCTGAAAGAAGAATAAGGCCAGTGTGGGATCTGGGTGTCTGGACAATGAACATAGAGAGACTTGTGGTGGTTGTATCTTTAGATGACAACATCGTAATGCAAAGGACATGGCAGGTTTGAAAGAGAATTAATTGCAAATCCTCTCTATGATTCAGATACTCACTGTTTCGTGTGTTTTCTGCTTCCTGTTTTCTGACCGATGCCCACCTTTCTTTTGTGCTTGGCTGAGGCCAAATTTCTATACCTTGCTGTCAGCCTGATGCTTTGCAATCAAAGGAACCATCGACCTCCAAGGGACTTACAAAAGACCCTCTGGTAGAAACTGTTCTTGAATTTTGCTTTAGGCAGCTTGTCAGCTTTATCTGATCACTCCGTCTGTGACTCTTTGTGTCTGTCCTTTTGTTTTATGTTACTCAGAGAGGACACTACTAATTTGAGGTTAGAAGGATCAAATCTACTACTCCATGTGACAGGGAACAATTGTCTTGCAGCCTTGATATGAGAATAATCTCTTTAGCCCTTGTGTACATCAGAGTTAAGGTTTGACACTCCTTTTGTAACAAAACAATATAATGAGATAACATCTACTAATTCACCTCTCTCCTCCCCCCATTTCTTTCTTTCTGTGATTGAAAGATGAATTTAAACCAAACCATCTGAAAGCCAATCTTACAAAAAAAGTTTCTAACAGGGTTAGGTGACTCTGCCTTCACGTGCAATTCTCACCTGGCTCTCTGGATGGAGCTCACGCTGCTTCCAAAGGAGCTCTGATTCCGAGAGAAGCACTCGGCTCTGTGCTGAGATGCTGTTTTGTCTCCTGTCCTTACTCCTCTGCTCTATTCAAGCCCTTCTTTATTGTACCGTATTTGACTATCATCTCAAATTTGCTTCAAGTATGTCTGTTAGCCCCCAAATTTTCAATGGAGTGCTCTGATAAACAGACAAACAAAACCCCCCCAAATGTTTCTGTTCTTGCCCTTTTAGTCTCTCTTTCGTAAGGGTCATTATATTTTGCTCTCATTTGCAGAACAGAGAAATTATTCAGCTGAGACCAAGGGTGTGTCTGGCAACACCTTTCAAGTGCATGTTCAGTGAGTTACCCATGGCCACGTCACAGCCTCTGAGCAAGACTGCAGGGGTGGGGGGAGAGAAGTGAGAGCTTTTTGTTTCCCTGACAATGACGGTGCAGATTGCAGCCAGCTATGGCAGCTGTGTTTTGGCATGGTGGGCCACAGGGGAAAGAGAGAACCCACAACTGAAACTCCATTGACATGTGTGATGAGGGCTCACTTCTTTAAAATGGTAATTTATTGCTTCTGCTCTTCAAAGGATAATTCAGTGGAATATCATCACTGACATGTTAAATTATTCCCACTACTAGGCAGGAACCATTACTTTATTAATCACTATTTTTCCTTCCTAAAGTGCCCTTTGCACTTGGGTTTAATTGGAGGCTTGAAAAAAGATGTTTTTCTTGACGTTTGCAATTCTCTTATAAAATATCCCGTTAGGCTATGGCACAAGAATAACTTCCTATTTGGAAGTTGGTTGTTTTTCTTTTTTTTT
>WEIT01019041.1:20227-32773 GCA_013389985.1 Dryoscopus gambensis | reverse complement strand
TAGCCCTTAGGAAATCAAGGGCCATCTGTACAAACCCTGATTTAACAAAGTATAGGTACTTTAAAGGAGGTCGGCGTCTGTGGGTTATCCCACTGTAGCCATTCACTTCCCAGCTGGAACTTGCTGGCCCTATCCAGCCCTGCAGTCAATTATCTGAGCTCCTGCCCCCTTTTCCAGTTCTCCATGGTCTACCTCTCTTCACATTTGGGTGATTTCACTATGACCGTGACAGCTGTACTGCTCAGAGCAGAGTCCAGTGTCTGCTTCGGACAATGGCCAAACAGTAGCAGATGTTTAGAGATGAACCTAAGGACAGGGCAAGCATAAAGAGACACATTCCCACTATCCTTTCCTGGCCTCTGACAAACTGCAGCTCACTTGCTTCCTGAGCCAGAAGGGGTGTCTTTGTATTTATTCATATTTTCCTGCTGTGAGTTTGTCTGATGACTTCTTGAACCCATGACAATTTTCATCATCCACAACTTCCCAAAGCAATGATTCCCACTGCCTCACTGTGCTCTGTGGGTAAAAAGAATGTCTTCTTTTGCTTGTCTGAAAAATGTCACCTTCTCCTATGTTATGGTAGTGCAGAAACCAGAGAACCATCATTGCCTGTTCTCTTTTTGTGCTCACTCCTGCTTCTGCGAAGTCTTGGCACCACAATACATACTGGGAGAATGGAGCCTCCTGCTTTTCTTCACATAGCCTGTCCAAGGCATGCACTAGATACAGTTCTGAAAAATAACATTTCATTGAGATCTGAGGCAAGCCCAGACAAAAAGGCTGGGCACCACAGCTTCAGGAGCTGAAATTAATCTTACTTAATGCCAAGCTAGTTTTGCACAAAGATGACAAATCATCCAGTCTTGAAAGTGGTTACCGGGTGCTCTGCAAGAATTAAAAATGCCTTTTGTGTCTTGTGAGGTCTGTGGACCCATCCTGTGAAAACTGATGAAAAAATATGACAGAGAAACCAACCCTGAGACTCAGTTCCTTTGATTTCAATGGGCTTTTTTCTAGAATGAAAGCCAGAACAAAACTTATAGAACAACACTTGGTAAAAGAGAGGGATGGAGTTTCAAAACTAAAGCTTGCAAGACACCTTTTACGTGTTCCTTTAAGATGACTTTATATCTTTGCTTCACGGATGTCAGAGAACTTGACAAAGTGTAAGACTGCTTCAGAGCACTCGTAGAAACTGCTAGACATGTGAGCTAAGAAAAGAGGGAGAAAATTCCGAATGATCTAATTGTAGTTAGACACTTCATTCCTGTTCAAAAGCCTATAGGAGTGACTGCTGACGTCCTAATTTACTGATTTTACTGGAAAGTTAGATTCATATATTCTTGAAACAACCTTGCCATTTCTAAATTGGAAAGTATACTTTTGTTAAGTGCCAATTAAAGCTTAGCCGTGCTTCTCCTTTGTGGAACTGAGCATTCTGAAATTAGGGTAGTCTCTGTCTGGGTGCAAAAAATTCGAGGGTTGTATTGTAGAAGTTGCATTGCAGGGAGCAATGAACAAATCTCAGAAGATTGAAATGTGTTGAAGTTTGGGAAAGGCAGTCACATTTTAACTCTTTTCCAACGTGTCTGCAATTCCCTTGAGCATTAAATATATCACTAGGGGTTTATCTTCCTGGTTAACTCATCTTTCACAGAATCACAGAATGGGTCAGGTTGCAAGGGACCACAGTGGGTCATCTGGTCCAACCTCCCTGCTCAAGCAGGGTCATCCCAGAGCACATGGCACAGGACTGTGTCCAGATGGTTCTTGAACATCTCCAGTGAGGGTGACTCCACAGGCTCTCTGGGAAATCTGTTCCAGTGTTTGGTCACCTCCATGTAAAGAAATTCTTCCTCATGTTCAGGTGGAACTTCCTGTGCGTCAGTTTCTACGTCTTGTCCTATTGCTCAGCAGCACGGAGAAGAGCCTTCAAAAGGCTCCATCCTCTGACCCTCTCCCTTCAGATACTTACAGGCATTGATGAGGTTCCCTCTCAGTCATCCCTTTTTGAGGGCGAACAGCCCAATCCTTCTTCTCCCATGTGCATGGACATATGAAAAGAAGGGGAAAACTCAACAGGAATCTGGAAGGAAAGTAGATGCTGCTCAGAAATGACAAAAGGGATTTGAAAAGTTTGAGCTACTTAACCTAGTTTGGAATTTGGTCAGGATTTTGAGGCTGCCAGTCCTGCACCATTCCTGAGATAGCTGTTTGGAAAATGCCCATTTTTAGAGTAACATTTTTTCACCTGCAAGAAACAAAGAATGGTACTTTCCTTCTAGAGTAGAAGTGTTCCATGCTTTTCTCTGAATAAAAATAGGTGTTCACTTTCTATCAGATTAACATCCCCTTTTCTTTCTTATTTGTTTTACATCAAATATTTATTTCTCATCACAAACTTTAATTTTTGAACTCTAAGAATCATCTATCACATCCTGAATTTAATTTAACCTTCACAGGAAGACTGGGCTTTCCTGATCAGTAACCACAGGAGATGTTCTTCTCCATTGGCCAGAGTTGAAATTAATAGCCATGGCATGTTTGCTTATCTCTTATCTCTGGGGTTAGATTGCTGCTGTCAGCTTCTCCCTTGTTATCTGGCTGCTGCTACTGCTCACTCAGTTGTGCAGGGATGTCAGTTCCATTAATAACCTGAGCACGGTGCAAACAGATAGTGGAAAACAGGTGAAGGGAGAGGAAATTGTATTTAACCCTGATCTCACAGCTGTCATTTTTCAGACTCTGCCCTGACTACGTAAGGCCAGAATGGGTGTGTGACATCAAAACACTTGTGACAAATCTCATGTTTGAAATAGGAGGGAGACAGATGGACAGACACCTGCAGATGCTCAGGGACCAGGGTGAATCTGAGGTTTTAGGGCAGAAATGCAACATGAAAGCATTGTTATATGTCTTGCTCCTCCAAAGAGCAAGAGATCCTCTACCACCCCTGGAAATCTTGGACAGTTTCAGCTTTAACTTTCACTATCTTTGTTGTTTTAAAGTAAACCTGTCTCCTGCAGAGGTATGGTTACAAAGACAGTGTGGTCCCCCAGCTCCACAGTAGCAGATATGGAGGTACAGGAGAGTCATTCTCTGTGTGGAGGAGTTTACAAGGGCATGCTCAGGTATCTGCTTGGCATTCCCTCACACTTTCCAATGAAAGTGCATTTCCTGGCTGTGATGATCTCCATGTGCTGTAAAGGCCCACTGAGAGGAGAGCTGCCTGCTGGCTGGGAGCGGGTGAGGGGCTCAGAAGGGCAGGGCCATGGGCTGGGACCCCACCATGAACCCACAGTCTTGGCACTGAGCTGTTCACAACCAGGAGCATGAACCAGTCGCACTTCAACTTGCTCAGGTATTGTACCAGTCACTGGGATCTGAAGCAAAGTTGTGAAATTTTAAATGGCTTCAGTAACTGGTATTGCTGGTGTTTACTTGTAAAGGAGCTTTACCACAAGGAGCTCATCAGACTCAGGAATTTGTTCCTTTAGTGGCCTTTTAGAGGCCAGGATGCTGTGACTAAGAATAAAGGCTTCCTCAGCTGCCCTCATTTGTGAGGGAGCTGTGAAGTGTCTTATGCTCAGTTTTGTGCATATAGGTGGAACTTCATCAATGTGAAAATGCCTAGATATAATTTATTTTAAAATAAAAATATGTAAAGATTTGGAATAGAAAGGAACTTGGTCTTGAGTAGAGCATTTTCTGAATATATTTTTTCTATATTCTGCAGCCTGTGTTTTTGTCTGTGTATGCATCTGCTTTCCCCCCGTATATTACAGGCATGGACAACTGATAGTGACACGCTTCCTGGTACAGTGCTGGTCAGCAAACAGCTGGTCCCTGTTCAAGCAAAAGCAATTCCTCCTCAGAGATAAAACATGCAAGTCATGAGTAATACTTGTGTTTAAGTTCTCAGTCTCTTTCAGTTTGAGCAGTATTAAAGGGAGTCTCTGCCATGTCTGGTTTCTGTTGCATCAAAACTGCAGCTGAAGCTCACTTGTGAAATGAAAAATGAAAAGGGAATTTTTCACATGCTATTCTTTATTAAAAAAAAAAACGCTCAGCAACCTTTGCTTAACCTTGAAAATGTTAGATGAATGTAAACTGATGCAAACAGAGACTAAGGTCAGAAGTTGTCCCTTTCTGGAACAGGTTATTCAGAGTTTTGCATAAAACTGGAAAAGAAATGCTGTGGGTAAATCATATCCCATACAGTTATGAGGAGAGAGCTCCTCGCCCTTTCCTGATCCCTGAGCCTGACCCTCTCTCAGTGTCCAGTGCCAGAGATCTCAGCACACAGGGTTTTTTAGGTCCCTGGGGACTTTTAGTTTGCTAGCACAGTAGGTTTTCTTAAGCCTGCTGCTTGCCCAGAGGTAAAGCAAAAACAGCAGAAAAGATTTTTGGAAAGGTGGGTGTGTTTCTAGCAAGAGGTGGCATGAACGTGGGAGTATGGGTCAACTCATGAGGTGTTCTGGGGGTGAGCAGTGAAATGGGTCCATGAAGGAGTTTCTATAAAAAATGGAATATAATAATTCTGCAGCTCACCAATGTGACAAAGACCAGCCAGAGGTGGCTTTTTTTTTTTTTTTGCTATTGCAAATCCTTACGATTCTGGCACAAAAATTAAAATTTTTCAGTAAAGATATCTAAGGTAATTTCAAAATACAAAGAGAATTTTGAGTTGGAGGAGTGTGTTTGGTTGTTTGGTTTTCAGAGATAATTGTATTGGAAAACATGGAGTGTTGCCTGAAAATAAAGGCATGAGGAGTATCTTTTTTTACAGTGCTAAAAGAGAGTCCAAGCTTAGCTTGGCATGAGTCCTACCAAAGGCAGCTTAGCAGCGCATACCATGGGCATATATCTATATATCTATACCTATACCAGCCTGATACTAATGATGGTCTGTGCCTTCAGAACACAACACTTGCTTCTGGCTTTTTGAAGTGCAGCTGGAGGAGCTCCCAGCTGTCCACACGCTCTGGTGCAGTCATGCCCCAAGTGATGCACAGGTGTGCAGAGGGGGATCCAGTGCAGAAACCCCCACGCTGGAGCTGACTTGTCCCTGCTGATGTGGTGCCATAGCTGAGTCATTTTGCATATCTGGGCATCATCCCTTCTGGTCCGTGGGCATAATTCCAGCGCCACTGAAAATCCAAAGACCCTTAAAACTCACCAAGGTGCTTTGGACAGGAATAATTAGCAGTTAAGCACATCCTGTGCCAGGAACTTGGTTGTGCTGGTCTGCAGTATAAGTGCACTTACATCTTCAAAGATGAAAATACTTTCTGTGTGCCACAAAGGAAGGTATTGCAGATCTAATGTTCTGTTCATGAAGGACAGAATATATGTCTCTCATATAATATTCTGTATATAACATAATGGAATCATGCTAATTGTCATACAGAGGTTGCAAATGGAAAATTAAATTAAAATAAAATGAAAAAGAATTTTTTTCTTAACAAAATTAAAGCAAAGCTGGCAACAGAATGAGTTTCTGGTGGAAGGAGAAAATATGAATAGGTCTATTAATTGTAGTGCTGCATTGAACTGAGGAGTTGTGTTTATGAAAATATCACAGTCAATTAGTATGTTTATATAAGTGAGACTGAATTAAAGATGCTATTTCATACTTTCTCTGACTTAGTCCAGTTCTATTGCTTAAAAAACAAAACAAAACAAAACAAAACAAAAAAACCCCAACTTATTGTGGGATTACTTCAAACTGAAAAGTTAATTCCAGTGAAACTTCCGTCACAGTGCTTGAACCAATGACTGAATCTTTGTATTCCAGAGAGCCAGAAGGGATTTAGGACAGGAAAGAATGGCACTGATGTACATTGTTGCTTTTCCTGACTCTTTTGTCCATGGTAGTCCTACTAAACTTTTAGATGCTTTAATCTTTATGGTGAATAATAATAATACTGTCTTGCTGAATAGTAGCTATTAAGACTGAACATATTGATGCCATGATGATTTTTTGCCTTTTCTTTTATATACCTTTTATATACCCTTTCATGTATCCTCAGTGCTTTTAGCATGCATACTTGTAATTCCTTAAGTCTGATAATTTAGCATAGTCCTAATATTCCATTAAGCCAAGAGACCAAACATCCTGGAGGCCTCACAGTTAGAGGCCAGAAAGCTCTAGAAACCAAGGTCCTCTCTAAGAACGCATTCTGTAAACTAAGATAGGCCCATCCAGGAGGGAATTCCTCGGGACGGGGGGATATCACGCTATTCAGTTAAGCTCTTCATTGGGGAGTCTTTCATAGATATGCTAATTTGCAAGGTCTGTAAATTGTATATGCGGTTGATCATGTGTGTGCATTTCGGTGCCTTCCACCTAGGTGAAGTGGTGCACCTTAAGGATCCTTAAATAAATACTGAGGTAAAAACCCCTTTTCCCTTAACCATGTCTGGCTCTTAATTTTAAGACCAGGGAAAGGCAACAATATAATACCAATGAACACTTCACTTAAGAATTGCTGTGTCACTTTTCCTCTCTGTTTCCTAGGATTATAATTATGGTATGGTACTTTTAAGTGTACTAAGAAGTATTTTCTTGTCAGTAAGTTTTCTCTGAGTGAGGCTTCATGTGTCCTCAGCACTTGTCTTGTAAATGTTCCAGAAGTTGTTGTGTCTCTCCATGTAGCGAGAGAGTGATTTAGCTCAGTGATCTGGCAGAAAATTAGCTGGGGAAAAGCTTGGTAAGATTTCTACTGTGTTACTGAAGCAGTCCCACAGAAAGATATGTTGAAGACCTGAGGCAGCCTTTGGAGGCTGTGGGTGCAGGCAGCATGAGAAGAACTATGGACAGAGAGGAGAGGAGCAGGGAAGAAGAGCAAGGACTAGGACTTTTTTGTTCATTTGGCAGCACAAAGCTGTTAAATGGACTCAGCTATTTTGAAACCATTACGTGTGTTTAACTGAAAGTAATTTTATGTGTACATGGGTGTCATTATTCACATCAGTCACTTGATTATTTCTTTTATTTTTTTTTACTTTGGCCTCAAGCTATTACAAAGATGGAATGATAGCTGTATTTTCTGTCTTCATTATTTATCAATTATTTTAGAGCATTCAAAACAATTATTGTAATACAGAGGGGATGGTTATGGTGCAGTGTGAAGTGGTGGTATGTGAATCATTATTAAACGAAACATCAGTTCTTGAAAAGTCTACACATCTTCTATTATTTTGACATGCAACAAAAAGAGGACAGTTAAGCCAAGTTTTAAAAATAAATAATGATAATCTGTATTCTTGAGTATGAATTAGACAGTTCACTGCAGATCAAGTACTGTTAAAAACTGTCATTTCAGGCCAAGTGTTCCTGTTTGAGTTGCCACTTCACTTTCCATTGTAGTTGACAATGTGAAAACCCCTGATATTTCATTTTCCCACAAAGGAAATACTGTGCATCATTAGGGTGAGCTCAATCCATCTCTCACTCAAGTCAGTAGTCACTTTCTAGGATTAGGATTTAGCCCTGTGATGGAACTTTCCCATGTTTTGCCAAGATCCATCACTCTATTTTCCTAGCTTTTCCATATGTAAACCCTAGATAGATGCACTGACATTTATGCAGCAGTTTTACCAGATGGCTCTTGAATCATCTGTTCTCAATGAAAAATGAAAAGACCAGGCACATATATAAAGGCTGAATTAATCTTTGTAATTAAATGGAACATTACTTTGCCATGAATGATTTTAGCTTTCACAATGTATTTCATGCTAATTTTTCAGTGAGCTGTAATTGTATTAATATTTTATATATTTAGAAGCTTAAAAATGGTCTTCACAAAGTTATTGAGTCGAGTTAATATACAGAAGATAACTCAGACTCATAAAATTTTATCATGAGATATATGTTTTGTTTTCTCTTTACAGTAAGTAAAATATGTCAGTACTTAGTGTTGTATAAAATATCCAAGTCATACTCTGAGAGGCAAAAAGGCTCTCAGAATGCTCACACGCTTGGTTGTCAAGTGAGAATTTGAATAAGCTGGAAATTGGGATGCTTTGGAGCACTGAAACACGTGTGCATTCCCACACTGACAAGTTGATGAGCAGAGAGTGAAACCTCATGTATTATTTTGTCTGTGTAGTAAACTGACTTGCAATGCTCTCACTGTGACAAAAAGACACTGATGGTAAAATCCTGCCTGTGTTGAAGTCCCTGCAGAAACTTCCATGCCAAGGAGTGGTGGAATTAGTAGTCGCACTCTGGATCCTTTGCCTCAGAGCCCGCTCTCTCTGGCTGCTGGGCTAGAAAAGAGCCATCATGACTTACCCGAAAGCACCCTGCGAGAGCCTCTTGCTTGTGATGGCAGGAGGGGAGCCCTGGAGTGATGAGTCTCCTTGATTTACACAACAGCAGGCTGAGTGCTTAGTGGTGCCTGGGGGAAATACTCCATCACCTCTTTTCTTCCTGTACACAGGGCTGTTTAATATGCAAATTAGAGAAGGGAGTTAAATGAGCCTTTAAACCTTAAAAACTTGTGGATGGTGTATTTATGGTGGATTCATGTGCAATTGCCACATGGCTGGTTCCTGTACATTTGTCACATTTCATTTGACTCCCCTGTACATGTGTCCTGGAAGGCTGGTCCCTTATACATTTAATCTTATCAAGGGGAAAAGACTGACATCATTATCAAAGAGCAAGGAAGTCGTAGAAGAGTTTTTTATTTCCTTGTGCTGTATAAATAGGGAGCCTCCAAACTAATGTTAAATACTACACAAGTGAACAGAAAAGTAGGCACAGAAACAAGACTTCTAACATGCAAATTTAGAAACCTGCTCTCAATATGATACTTTCTAACTTGTCAGTTGTGCAAATGAATTGGGCTGTGTGCTGGGCTCAGCTGAACAGGTTTGCACCTGATGCAAAGCCCCTAGGAGGAATCCCAGTCAGAGGCGTTCCCAGGGACTTCGGGGGCTTCCTATGTTCTCTCATGAGTTTTGCTTTGGCTATAGGAAACAGTTTCCCTAACCAGGAGCCAAACATCCTTCACTGTCAGCATCAACTTTGTCTGTCTTCCTTGCTCAGATCTCTAAACCACACATACTGTGGTAAGGCCTTTTCAGTAATAAATGCAATAAAATAACACTTTCCCCTTATCTATCACAAAATACAGACAGCTTTAGACACTGACAAAGCATTGAAGTACTAAAAGCCGAATTACCTTTTGAGTTTGCTTTCAAAAATCTCGAGACACGCTCTGTTATTTACTAGGATTTTGTATGGCCTTTATAAAAAAAAACTCCATTGTGTCTGACTATTTAATTCTCATGCTTAGAAATCTCAGTCTCACAATGTCAATTGTGAAAGTCACAAAGCTTGTGATGAACTCATGCAGAATATTTGAGATTCACTAGACTTGTTTAAGCAGCTGACTTAGCAAAAATTAAAACCGATAGGTTTTGCTCTTTCCTTTTTCAAAGCTAGTTTTAACTAGGATTGAAACATGGGGAATGGCAAAGGAAATTTTCTGATTTCTTGCAAAGTTCACTCAGTTGGACGGACCTGACAACACCACCAGGAAAAAATTTGACACTTTTGACTACATATAAACTTGCAGATGAATCGTGCTCCCTTCCTTGCTTTTTATTCTCCCTCCTCACCACAGCATTTAAAATATCGTGAAAGAGTGCTGAACCTTCTGGAAAAGAGAAGAAACATTCTGTTGTGAGTTAATTTGGCTCATTTCATATTTTCCATTCAGCATTTTTCTTCCATTGCTTTTTTTATTACTAGGGCAATTTGCATGACAATGGGATCTTTTTTGCTTAAGAGATCATCTGCTCCTGCTGCTAATTTCCTACCTGAAGTTGTTATCTTCTGTTTGTGGCATCTTAATTATCTCAACCACAATTAATTGTGATGTCACAAATGGAGGATTATGACTTTGAGTTGGAAGTGAGATTGAGAAATTGAAGGAGTTTAAAGAAGTAAAGAGGCCTTTCTTCTTGAAAAATAAAAGAGGAAAGAGAATGACTTTGGTTAAATGGAGGCAGTCCTCCATCACTTTTCTTCTTAAAGTTGTGGAACAGCTGGTTTTAAGTTTTGCTGTATAGGAGGCCCTGCTGTATTGAGATTCTGTGAAGTGGGAGAAGAGGAAAAGGTATGTGGAGGGAGGGGAATCTTCCTTTGAGCAGTCAGGCCCTGTAGCAAGAAGGAAATAGAAGTTGTTGGACTCCAGAGAGGTCCAGGCTCTGCTCACAGAGAGCAGAATGCAGGGTTGGTGCGGTTGTACTTATTTAAAGTACTTGTTTAAAGGCCAATCATTTATTGCTTTTCATATCTTGCAATATTCATTTGAGTTTTGTCATCTGAGTTTGATGACCACAGAGGAACACTTTTTGAGTGGTGGAGGGAATTCCAAAGACTTATGGAGAAATTAAATTCAGCGTCCTGAAAACATAAAAAGTGAAAGTTTTGTGCTATCCTAGTCCATCATGGCTGTAATTTATCCTATGGACTTGTCATATTTCACTTCTTGGTAAGTCATCTTACCTTTTTGTATACTTCTGCTTTTCTTCTGGAAACCTGTTTCCACAGAGATTCTGGGTGTCTGAGTGGCCTGCTGGTGTTTTTGTGAGAAAATTACTAGGGCTGTTTATACACTCACACCATGATTTACAAAGTAGGAATACTCATCTACAGCTACTTAACACTGGACTGTTTACACAGGTTGTGCATAAATGCTGGGCCAAGTCACGACTAAAAGAAGATTAATGAAAAGTGGTGTCTTATTTCAACACCTCTACTGACATTAGGAAAAAGGCAAAGATTGAAAAGTAAAGGAGTGAAACTGGAGAACTAAACAAAGATCAGTCCTGTGGTTTTCAGAAAGTAGAGTGTCCTTCAGAAAAGGAGCCATCCTCAGGTGCAAATAGCAGTGGCCTCAGTGGAAACACACCAGTCTGCGCTTGCTGGGACCAAGGTTGATTCACATCTGTGCATCAAATCTGTTTTAGCAGTTGGATATGTACCATCTACTGTGCCACAGCAAAACAGGCCGTTTCCTGTCGTCCTTTGCAAAACATTGTACAAACAGGCATTTGACCATCTGATTAACACAAAACCCAGTAGGGAAAATCAGCTGTTAAGATTTTGCACTCAGGCACATTGCTGTAAGTACGCAAAAGCTCTGCAGGCAGCAACAGACCCACTGTGATAATCTGACAACGGAATCTGGACCCTCTGCGTTGTGATGCTGAGCTCACTTGTGGCACCAAGTTTACCTTGTAGGCAAGTTGTTTTGAAGTTAAATTAGGATGGCTCCAGGGGAGCATAATAATACAAAGTGGAAACTGAGCAGGAAAGAGAAAAAGCTGTATGCTGAGAAGTGGTTTTATCTGTCAAAACTTTTTTTTCTATTTTTCTTTTTCAAAGGCAAAAGCAGTTATGGCAAAAGTTGGTTACCCTCAGTTTATAATGAATGACACATATATTAATGAAGACATCAAAACAGTAAGTGTCAGGCTTGCAACTTTTTTCATTTATTGCAGCCATTCTTTGCTCAGTTTTGCTGCTGTCTAAAATCAAAGCTTGTCTTTTGTTTGACCTGCACCTGGACTTGTGCTTGCCTGGTTATTTTTATTTTATTTTTGAAGTGTGCTAGATCTAAATTGTGTCTAAATAGTCAATGCTGTTTTATCTAAGTGAGATCATGAGGCCTGCTGGGAGTAAAATGTGCCTGCACGCAAAGAACCTTCCTGCTATTAAGCATTTTAAAGGTTAAGCATACACTGTAATAATTTTGCATTTAATTATAAAAATGGAACAAACCAAGATCATCTCTTCTCAAAATAATGGTCTTCAAAAACACTAATGAATTTTACCTCAGAATATCACAATTTAGGATGCCCTATATAAGCTCTCCTCATCTTTCCAGGCTATGAATTTAATTTACAATTGTTGCTTATAATCATGCCAAGAGGTCCTAACCAATGTATAGGCCTATTGTGCTGCCTGCTGGACCAGGATACTGTGGGGGCACTCCTTCCTGCCCCAGCATCTGTTCAGCCTAACTAAGGCAGGAAGGCAAATGATTAATAATAATATATTTTACGATCTTCCAACTGTGGCACACATTTGATGAATTATATTACTGAAAGTCACAGGCAAACTAGAAACACAAGTTCAATCCTGAACCAGTAAAATACAAAAGCAGTCATCGTCTTTGCCAGAGCACATGAACAAACACTAAACAGAGCCATCATTTATTGAGAGAACCAGCTCTAGCAGCCTAGTCCTTGTCCATGGAAAGTGTAGGGTGAGATGGTGCAGTGAAAACAGTGTAATGAGGCAGAGCATGTGACCAACTCTCACTCAGTGTATGGAATTATCTGCTCAGGTAAGTGGCAATGTGTGGTGAAAAATACTTGCTAATCACGTTTGCAAAACCATAGTTTACATCTGAAGTGCAACCTCTTCACAAATCCTAGAATTGTTTTAAACTGATGACAGGGATTTATAACCTATTAACATCCCTTTTCCTTGCCTGTTTGGGGGAGGGGGTGTGTGGG
>WEIT01019041.1:1040-20154 GCA_013389985.1 Dryoscopus gambensis | reverse complement strand
AAAGAGGCTTTCTTAATAATAGCCATAGAAATGATCAGTCTGCAATCCATTGTTGGGTGCTTATGATTCCTTCAGCAGTACTCTGCACAGTGAGGAGCTTTCCCAGTGTTCCAGACCCTTGTGCAGATCTGTTCAGCCACTGTTTTTTTAACTAAGCTCATAAAATATTTATTCTTCCTACCAAGTGTGAAAATTTTACTTGCTTTGATAATCGCTAAAAAATTAGGTGATTATCTCATATAAAATAAACATTCTGCTTGGTTTATGTCAGCTTTTGTTTCTTTGGACATGCTTTAAAAATGCCTATGCTTTCTCTATACAGCTGAAGTTTACAGAAAGTGATTATTTTGGCAATGTATTGCAAACTCGCAAATACGCAGCCCAATCTGACTTCTACTGGCTTAGAAAAGAAGTTCCAAAAACAGAGTGAGTAGACAAAAGGCAAATTTACATAATCTTCTAACAATATTTTAATTTCTATTTTAATTTATATAATAAATACTGTTATATATTAAATTTTAACAGAATTATGTAGATAGCAGTATGTTATGACATAAAAAGCCTATGGGCAAACTCCCATTATTCAGAAATTCCTGTGGATTTTTTTTTTTAAGTTCTAGATATCCCTGCTCATATGCACAGTAGTCACATGCTTGAAGCTTAAACTTAATTTAATGAAAAAAAAGGGTAATTGAATCACAGTAAAAATGGATTATGTCTCTTGGTCACAGTTAGAGTTTGAAATGGTACAGCAGGGATTTATGAAATAAATTTTGTAGGAATGAAACCACAGTAAGAGATAATGTTATTATTAGTAATACAAATCAGCATTAATAGTTACCTGCTGTTGACAGCAATGATACAGAATGAAACATAATTTAATCTACATATGTTATTTTTATTTATTTGTAAACATGAGAGTGCAGATTGTGTCACAAACTGTCATAAAATACATGAGAGAATCATTCTCTTTTCTTACTGGTGGGTAATCAAATCCTTAAAATGCAAATTAAAACCTAAGCAGAACTTAATTAGTGTAATCATGCTACTTAAAAATGACTCTTTCTACACACAGACTTTGAAATCAGTGCTGCTGCTTAGCTCCTGTGGTGGTATTTCCTTAGGACTCCAAAGTCCTTCTCAAACTGAACCACACTTTGTTCCAGGGGTGGCTCTATGCTGTCCGTGAGGCAGGGTGACAATGTCAGCAGGACAAACGAAGGCTGTTCATGGTTAGAGTGTTTTAATTTGGTCCCATGTGTTCAAGGGCTTATTTTTAGCTTAGTTTTAATTGTGACTTTTACCTTCTCATCACAGCTTTCTCTGACATTGCACTGGTTAACCCCAGGGGATGATTTTAGGGATTTTCCTGGTTGTGAGGACTAGATCATGATGGTGTATTTCCTATAGAGTAACAGTTCCAAGAGAGCAGTGAAACAGCACTGGCCTCTCTACAGCAATGGTGATCAGCAGCCTCCTCCTCATGGTCAGCCTTGGGGCAGCATTGATGCAGAATCTGTAGATTCTTGGCACGATGGGAAAACTCCCCTGTATGGAAATGAACTGGTAGGCAGCCCCTGGCTCAAGGACGGTTGTCTGAGAGCTGTCACATGGATATGCTGAAAAAATGAAAGTGTTATCCAATTGCCCACTACAAGATTGAACACCTCCTCATGCCTGTCTTTACCATTTTATTTCTAGGACTGCATAATAGCAGCCCCTCATCACCTTTTAAGCTCTTTTCTTGTCACCCCTCGGAGCACATTCAGGCCAGGAGATGCCAGTTTGATTTCTGGTCCCTTCCCTTTGTTAGCACAGCTATTTGCTCTGCCTTCTGCAGGGCTGGAGGTAATCTCCACCTGAGCCCTGGCAGAGGAAAAATTAGGGTTCCTGCTGGGACATTATTCTGTCTTTGCAACTGTTCAGTGATAGAAAAGGGCTCTGAAAGTGGCGTCACTCTGCCTGCTGAGGGACACCAAGGCACAAAGAGTCATTGCTGCAGTAATTTTTTAAAAATTTATTAAAATAAACCATAACTCCCACTTACCAGTCTGAGGCATGTCAAACCTGGCCTCAAAAATATCAGCCACTTTTTAGCCACTTGCCACTTTTAAATTATCATACTCCACTGCTTTCTGGTGCTTTTGCGTCTCTTTTTTTCCTCTCATTTTTCTGTTTTTGTTCTTTAAACTTTTATGTTTTGTAGAACTCCACAGTATTTTTTGATCAAGCTTGGTGCTATGTTAATAGCTAATTACCCTTGGGTTTTTGTTTCTATTTGCTTAATTTCTTCTTTTCCCTAGTTTAGTAGCTTTTAGCATAACATTTATATTTAGAAATAGATATTAGAAGATCATCAAAGTTGTGGACCGAAAAAGATAAATAAGAAAATGAGTGTTTAAGGAAATAAAATAAAAGTTACTAAAGTAATATTACACCCAAAAGGTAAAACACCATAGTCTTTCAGCAGACAGTTTATGTTTCTCAACAATATTATTTCAAAGTGGAATCACTTTCCTCAGCTAAATGTGAAATTAAAATGGTGGTTCAATCAAAGCACCAGGGAAAGACCATCAGGGGATGGACAGAGGAGATGGGAGATACAAGACAGAGGAGTTTGATAAAACAAGGAGGAATGTGGATAACAAAACGGAAAATAATTATTTTGGAAATTCAACATTTTTTTAATCTAAAAAGACAAGGAAAAAACCTAAAGCAGGAGTAATTATCAAAATTCTGTGTTCTCTCTTCTGTTCCCTCCATCCCTGCCATTTATCTGCCTGACAGGAGAAGGGAGCATGGAGGAACTCAGATGAGACATTGCACAGGGCCTGGGTGGGGGGACATACCCAGCCCTGCTGGTACCAGAGAACTGACAAGGTGTTGGGGTGCTGGAGTTGCCTGTTCTGCCAGTCCTGGGGCCAGGCTTCCCTGAGGGCACCACGGCTGTGGTCCTCAACACTATTACTTGTTGTCCTCAACACCAGCTTTGGATGCCAGCTGCCATCCTCACAGCTGGCTGGGGAAATGACTGTCACCTTCACAGCTGGCTCTATCAAACAAGGAAAAAAGTGTTCAGGTATCAGCAGAGAAACACATGAAAGGGATTTGTGCAGGAGCTGAGGAGCATGGTGCACAAACCAGCACAGGTTACGTTGAGAGGGGTCAGTGGAGAAGGAGACGCTGGAAGGGGCAGTGAGGGAGGATGGGCACCAGGTGTGAAGACAATTATTTTAATCCCAGTGAGATACAGCTGGAGCAGAGGAAGGCAATACAGGGGGAAGTGATGGCCATGTGTAAGGGACAAATTAAGGAGAGTCAGGGTTTTAGGTGCATTTGCTTATCCAACCATGGAGCCATACGTATTCATACATACAAATATATGCACGTGTGCGTGTGTATACAAACACACTCCTGCACCTTTTTATCCATGATGAAATCTGTCCTTCTTAACACTGATATCATACTTGCAAATAACAAAGCATCAGAGGACTTCTTGGGCACACCACTTCATTATTATTCATCTTTCTCCTTTGAAGTCAGCATATACTCTAAGGTTTTTAGACCTGGCCAAATCTTTCTCCATTTTTCACTAAACTTTCTGTGCTGGGGATGTAGACATCTGGTTTCTTGATAAGAGGACACAAAGGAGGTTTGCTATGGGAGGATTCCAGGGTCTCCTCCAGGACCCATCCCTGTTTTTCTTGACCACACACTATTGTGTGTAAGCCCTGGCTCCTGGTTTGCCACAAGGGAGGGCAGCTCTGAGAGGTTCTGGGTTGGATACCATTAAGGACAGTGTAAAAGCTCCTTCTCCAAAAAGGGAAAAGCAGCCAACAAAAACACTGGACAGGATGTTGTCTTTTGGAGAGATGCTGCTGGAGAGCTCAGAAATCGTGTGGCTGGGACCTGCCCTAGAGAGGAGAGGCTGGAAAGGAGCCTCCTGGAGCCTTTTCCTGGTCTTTGAACCTCATTTTAAGCAGGGATGTGTCACTGAAGGCTGGGCCCAGCCTTACCATCCTAGTTGCTTGCCCATTCCTAAGGGAGATAGACGGCAGCCTGGCCTAGAATAATAATCTTCTGTTTCTACATAGGAAAATGTGTAAGAGAGACTAACAATGAGAAGAGGAAATACAATCTCGAAAGTCACCTTGAAGGTGACTTCCACTTAGAAATTTTTCTTTATAGTATTTTCTTTGGAAGACATTTTCCAGCTTCCAGAATCTTTATACAGCTTTTCACTTCTAACCAGCTTAAGTCTGTTGTACCTTCACAAGTTCATTTTCTTTGTTTATATGATTATTTATATTTTATTTCTTTCTTTGGATGTTGAACAGCAAACTGAGTGATTTCCTCTAACTCAAAAAAATTGAGAGATCAATTTGCAAATTCAGTTTGTGCTTTACAGAGAGTTAAATAAACAAGAAGCTTTTTCCTGTGTTGTAAATATTCCCAGCCACCCCTCTTCATGAATGGCAATGTAGCACACTATACTCTTAACTCAGAAAGAAAATATCACAGAGAAAATTGTAGCCTAAAGAAACACAGAGTAAGAGAGTTTCTGCCACACTCACTATCTCAGTGTATGTTTCACATTTTATTTCTCCAAGGGAAATCTCAACCGTACAAGTGTCAACTCTGCAGTGTTGGGTTTTGACTGCTGTAGTAGTAGATAGGTAATGCTATAGGACATCATTCAAAGTTGTCCCTTTTTCACAAACTTATAGCAAATGAAAACAGTGTAAATAGTTCTAGAATTTTTATTTATTTACTTTGTAATTAATAAGAGCTTGGAATGTGTTATGCCTTTCATTTTTTTCTCTCCTTCTGTTAATAGATAAAATGCTTCTCCTTCTGTTAATACATAAATGTAACCAGACCTAGAGCAAATGCTCAGGGAATCTGACTTCAAACAGGAATGGGAGAGTTATTTCTAAATTTGTTTCACCTGAAAATTTAATAGCAACAGCTGTTTATTACACACCTTCATATGGTAATTTGGTGTGTTATTAGTTAGGACTGTTCCTGAAGGTTCAGTCATTTCAAGGAGCTCCCTGAAAGAGCATGGCAGATGAGAAGTGAAGTTGTTCTGCTAGTCTGAATGGAAGCAGTCTTGGTTATTTCTACTCTTTCTGGAAAATACTTCCTAAATCTTTTTGAGAGTGCTCCGAATGGTACAACAAAATGCTGGAATGGAAATCTCCTTGCCAAATGTCAAATATGAAATACTATGCTTGTTACTAGAGAACTCTCATTCTTCCTGACTCCTCAGTAGGGCTGCTAAGTGTCCTCTTCCTAACTGCTTAAAAGCATAACTAATTTCATACAGCGTCATTCTTGAGGCCTCGTTATGCAAAAGGCAATTTGGAAAGAACTGAGTTCAGTTTTACAGTGAGAAAATCAAGACTGCTGTCGGTCTTTGGCTCATGTTAAGGTCAGGAAATGGGATGGGCTCTGCTATTGCAGAGGTAGATCATGAGAAACAAAGCAGTCTCAGGACAGGGACACTTGTGATACGTCTACAAGCTGCAAGTCTATGAGTTCATAGGTATGAAAGTATGGCCAGGGGATGGTGTGATGTCCATGTGGACCAAATATTGCCAGCATTCACTGCTGCTCTTGGGTAGAGTGAAGTGTTCCTGTACTGATGCAGGGGACAAGTACCTGCATCACCAGCTCCTCACCCAATAAAATTGGGAGCAAACTTGTGCTGTTAGGGAGCTGTCTCTAGGCAGTGAAGAGCTCTTTGCTACTGCTTGTGGTGGTTCCTCTCTGCAGCTAACTGTGGTAAGCCCCCCCAGAGAATGGAGAGAAGAACCACAGCATATTAATCTGTTTTGAAGTATCTGTGATACCTCTCGGGCCCTTGATCCTCTGACTGGAAATAAAAGGCTAAGAGGAATTTGCAATAAGGGAAGATTTGCTATTCTAGACGTCTTTTTTGTGCTTAAAAGAACAAAACTTAAAACAAAACAATAAAAGAACTCTGTGCTTTGAGAACAGAAAGACTATTGAAAGCAGAATAAGCCAACAGGGTGAGGTGCAAGTCACAACACTGTGTCTTTGTTCAAACTTACAGTAAAATCTAAATTGAAGTGTTGACTGTTTCAGATGGGTCCTTTTCAGATGGGTTTTCTCCTTTTCAAAAAAGTCCTCCAGATTTACTGCTAAGCCCGGAGAGCAGGTCCCAAGGCACAAATGGCAGGCTTGCATCCTTCAAAACAGTTCAGCTGATTGTGGCTGTGAACAAACATGAAATTGAAATGTAGTTAATTAAACCCCTAATTTTTATTTCTTTATCCCCGCACCATACACATTCTTTCTTCAATTTTCCATTATCTCACCACATTACCTCTAATATTTAATCTCCTTATTATGAAGAAAGCAGAAAACACACCAGAAAACAGCATCCCCCTGCTCCTCCCCTTCACGATCTCCTAATAAACAAAACAGGGAGAGTTCTCTGTGACAATTAGAGCCTGTAATGTGACGGATGGTTAAAATATGTACATGACATCACTCTTTTAGCCTTCATTAATTAGTTTTTCTGGTTGATGCATTGCAAAATAAGCTGCTCAGCTTGGAGACTAAAACAAGCAATTAAATTTGTTGACAAAAGACAAAATTCTGCCATTTTAAAACTCTCCCCTTTTTTATATGGTTTACATGAGGACATTAGTTGTCAGAAAAACAGTCAGGATCTGCAGATTACTCTTTCTTTAATGGGGCTATTTTAAAGCACAAATTGTGTATACATTGTCATTGATATCACATATTTTCCATATCCTGATGGCTCTTCCTTTGTTTTGAAGCTCCTATCTCTCCTCTTTAAAAGAAAATTTCCAAAGTAATTGCATTGCATTCATGTGGCTTTTCAAAACTTTTGAGTAATATTTTTCTAAAGACATCAGGATGTTCCTATTTGGACATTTACTAGAGTTACTTCTAAGTTATTAAGAATTAAGCACTAATTCTCATCATCTTCTTTCTTTTACCTTACTTCTCCCTTATAAAATCATAAAGTGAAATCTTTGGCTCACTGAACTCAGGGTTTCATCTGAGGAGATTTGGATCTTGATGAAGTCAGTTGAGATTTTCCACTCATATGGTTGAAGCTGCTGTCAATATAGATGAGCTTAGGCTAAGGAGATTCATTTGCTATTCATAAAATCATAGAATATCTTGAGTTGGAAGGGACTCACAAAGATCATCAAAGTCCAACTCCTGTTCAAATCTAGGGTTTCCTCCAGTATATGTGAGAAATCAAACTATGAGAAGAAATGCCCGGCAAGAGGTCTGTTTGTTTAGGGCGGTCATGTTCACTGCATAGGGTACAGAACATGAAGCTGTTTATTCTGAATTTACATTCCCAGAAAGTACCTGTTTATGTTGCTGGCATAATCCTAATTGTTCAAGTAGTTGTTCAGTAAAGCCTCTAAAGCCACTTTACTTGNGAAATTACACAGATCACATGTTAGGAACACTAAGAATCACTCCTCTTGGGCATTCATTGGCTGTACGCAGTTAAAGTCATCAAACAATCAATCTCAATGTTCTAAGAAAGCATAGGTAGCATGTACTAAAGTGGAGACAAACTTTATCGTATCTTAAGTCCTTAATGTTTTTACTTCCTTCTACTGAGTTGAATTTTTTATCTTTGCTCCTTTGATTCGCAAAGGTGAATGTCAATGTACTGACAGACAATTTATTTTGTTCTTACTACAGGTGGTTTACAAGCCCGACTACTGTAAATGCCTTTTATAGTGCATCTACCAACCAGATCAGTGAGTATCTGCCTTCTGAGCCTCCTTATAAAGTGCCTGTTTGGGAATGTATGTATCAAGCTTCAGATAACAGCTGTACATATTGTGTTGTTTGTGACTGAAAATTAAAAGTTCAAACCTGGTAATTCAGCTGTAATACTTAAGTGAAAGGATCATTCTGGAAAACCCAGAGCTCCCACAAATTGGAATTACAGTTGCTCGATGAGTTACCCTGTGTCAGATGAGTTGCAGTGACCATGTGTGTGTTTGTACTCTGTCCCTTGCAAATGATAGCTTAAATCACTTTTATTAAAGCCTAATGTTTCTATCTTCTGTTTTCTGTAGCAAAAACATGTGTATGCACATCTCCATAAATATACAGTGATAGCAGTTCTGTCCTCTAGTATTGACAGATCCATAGCAATAAATGTGACTAGAGAAGACTGATATAGACCAGAAGACATATGAAGGTTTGTGCAGTGGATTTGTTCAATACCTTCAGGGAAAAGGACTGATACCTGTAGCTAACTTAAAATTCTTATCTGTATAGTTTGATGAAATTATTTTGTATATGCAGTACTACCTGTCTTCTACTAATTTTAGTTACTGGTTCTTTTTAGATAGCATGTATTCTGGTGTGGAAACAAACCAGGTAAAAGAGATGAGTTTTTCAAGGCCGTGTTATGAGTTTGGATGTTCATTCCTTTTGCTTTAATGGGGCTTTGAACTGAAATTTTCTAACAGGCTTTAAAATTCAATGCCAGTCTTTCTGCATACAACAGTGTTACCCTTACCCTGGCACTTCTCTTTGCCCTTATTAGCTTTGCATGTTAAATCAGCCTTCTTTTTCTATGCCCTTGGGGTCTGGAACGTGGCTGCCACCACCTCTGTGGTCTCGGTCCCTAGAGACTAGACCTCAAAAATTGCTTAGTGATTCCCCTTTTTTCTCCTGAATCTCTTTTGGTCACAGAGAGAAAGGCACAAAGTTAATGTATCACACTGGAGAAGGTACAGCAGAGGACTGGCAATCTGAGTCTGCTGGTATTTACTTCTACCAGTTTCTGTAAACTATTTTGCCTTCAAACCACTCACTTAAAATCCTTCATGTCTAAGTGATCTCATTTGTAAAGCATGTATAATAATTAGGCAGTTCTTTTGATTAAAATTAGTGCTATATTTAGGTGGCTCTTCCTTAATTAGAGGGGCTGCCATCATTAGGCACTCACATTTTTGCTGATCATCTGAGGGAGCCCTTGGCTGAGGTGGTCACAGTTCTGAGGTACCTGCAAAGCATTACAGCTGCTCTTCCTCCAGCCACCGCTGCTGCTGGAGGGGTTTTGTGTGAGTGGAGAGGAAGCCTGCTCAGAGCAAAATGAAGCCATCTCTGATATACCTGCTTTAATATTGGGTTTTCTCAAGTTTCAGCAGTGCTCAGCTGTCCGAGCCACTCAGCCATGGCTCATTAGAGAAAACTGTGTCGAGAGGCTGGAGCCACTGAAAATTTCACACTCATTGTGTCTAAAAGAGTCAGGAGGCAGAGAGCTATCAAACGTAACCCATCAGTTATGGGTGTAGAGGCAATTGTATTTTCTATCGTAACTGCTGACCTTCTCGTTCGGCTGGCAAGTGACCTTGAAGTGTGGCCAGTGCTACTCACTCTCAGTTCTTTTAGGACTCTTTCAAAGAGGAAAAGTTTTTAGGTGGCTCTTTCTGAATAAAGCCCTCTCCTACCAGAGAGAGAGGTACAAATGTAATCATGCCCTAAAAATCATGTGCAACAGGAGGGAAGCTTCAGAGAAAGGCACAGTAGTCTTCCACTGCTGGCTGGTGTGTTTTTATGGGGCAAGAGGCCCTTTGAGATGCTGGAGGAACATTCTGAGGTCAGAAGTTCCTGATAAACACTTGACACATCACTACTGATTTCCCATTAATGCTGGTGGGGAAGAACTGCTACCTTGCTGCTTTGCAGCTGTGTTTTCAGTAGTAATCCATACAAAGTTCTGCGGGACTGCTCACATACCACAGGAACTGTGCCATTTATAAAGGTCTGGTTTACAGAAAAAGAATTCTACAAACCAGAGTAATTTGAGAATAAGAATTAAGCTTCCACTCTAGCAAGTTAAATGTAAAAATTGTGATACAGCAAGCCCAGAAAGATTTTGAGGACCAAATTTCTAGGAGTATAAGAACTAATAATAAAACATTTTTATCAAATACACTGAAAGAAAAGAGCCTCTAAGGCATAAAAATAAGATAATTCTTTGCATTGGAAGAGTTTGGGAAGTTCTAATCCTGGAGCTTTTTCTTATGAGAGGTTAGTCCCAGAAACTGTTTAAAATTTAGTGTCAATATAAGGCACTTTAGAAGAAACTCATACAATGAACTGAGAGAAATATAATATTCTCCCAGGTATTTCAAAGGAACTTAGACAAAAAATTTCCAAACAACCAGCTTTGATGTATAGCCTGTGACTTATAGTGGCCTCAGCACAGGAAGAGTAGGTGTGGCAAGTCTCAAATCCTATTTTTCAAAAGATAGTTCAGAGGCATCTGTAAAAAAAGTCGTTTTAGCCTCTATATGAAGGAATCTGGTTGTGACCACAACATGGTTGAATAGAGAGCATGAATAAGCATATGATATAATGGTGGAGAGTGAACATGAGAATATCAGATGTTTTTTGCATTTTCTTTTAGAAAAAAATCATGCTTTCTTAATCTACTAGAGTTTTTTTTTAAATTCAGAAAGCAAGTAAGTATGCTTGATACATTATGGTTTTTTCCATAGTGCACTTTTGATGTGGTTCTTTCCCAATACTAATAACTGGAAGTTATCATGGGACAGGAAAGAAGGCCCTTTCATAAATTAATGACTGATTAGAGATAAGAAAAGGAGGTAGGAACCAATCACTTGTTGGCAAAATAGGTGGAGGGGTGTGTTGTGAGGATCTGTGCTACTCACTGCATTAGGGGATGATCTGAAAAAAGGGTGTTCTGTCTGTACAAAAGAACAGAGGGATATAAACCCAGTCCAGGAGGACAGTTCCCTCTGCTGCTGACTTCTGGAAGGTAGGAATATGTGCTAGCAGAAGTATTACCTCACAAGTAGTTGCCTGACACTCTTTGCCTTCCCATCTACTACTGATCACTGCTGTAAATAGTGATTGGACCAGACCTTCACCTGCTTGAGTGCCCCTGCTCTTCAGTGAGCAAACTGGACTTTAGTGTCGTCAAGGCCCGTGTATTTTTGCTCTTTGTGAGTTTACTAAGAAGAATTTGAGAAATAAGAATTTTAAAATGTGTAATAGAATTTGATTATGGAAAGTAGTTTCTACATGAACTGGAAAATCCCTGGTTCCAAAATTGGATTCTAAAAATTAGGACCATTAGTTTGGAAAGAGAAATGTACTGTGTGATGATATCAACAAAACCACATCAACTCCAAACTTCATTAGTCACAGAAGGCTTCTTGAAAAAGTTTAGAGAAAAAGAAACATCAGTGCCTTGACCCATGGATTTTGAAAAGGAGCAATCATCAGGTACATGCAGAAGTGGAGGGAAATGTGGAGGTCCTGATCGCTTCTGAGCTTTAGGCAGCTGGTTTTGCTTTCTGTGTTCAGAGCACAGGGAGGTTTCTGACACTCCTGATGGAAGGATCACAAATGCTTCTCTCTGTTATCTGTATCACTGACATAAACATTAGAATATCCATGTGATCTTCATATACAGGCTTTTAGTGTTTTTAACTTGACTACTCAGTTACTTGGAAGAAAAGGTCTTGTTTCACTAAAAGTGAAAATTAATAGAGAATAGAAACTAGATGATTTTAAAAATCATTGGATTTGGAAGAATATAGCAAATCTTGCATATGCAGTAGATGTATCAAATTTTGCTGTGCTTTAGTGCAAACACCCTTGTGTTTGCTGTTGCTTCATTTCATTTTCATTACTAAACTATTGATAGCTTGAATGACCAACAATTCTGTTAATATCTCCAAGGGAGAAATAAGTAGCTGTGTCAAGGTGAGATGTGCCACAAAGGGCAGAGTTAAAAAATATGGTACATATAATTTATCTTAATATTATACAAGTTTACTCCTGATGTTCTCTTTATGTGAGTTCTATTTATTTATTTCCTCTTTTTCCATAATTCAAAGTATCTTAGATGAACCAGTATGCATGTTTATAATGGTTGTTAATAATTTTTTAATCCTAATTTGGCTGATTTTTCAATTTTCTGTGCATTTGCTCGTCAATTTCCCCTTTAATTATAGGTACTTAATAAGGACAACAGGTATGTGTCATTGCCTTTAGAGTCTCAAAATGTATCTAAGTACACTTCATATCATCTAAGCAGCATGAATACTATCTTTTTAATTACCATAATTGGAACACCGAAAACACATTCCTAAAGGATTAGTTTATTTTAATGCACTCTAGAGCAGTCAACAAATATGTGCTGAAAATAGACACAAGTGATGATCAAAGTGTGCTAGCACGCTTCTGTTCAAGAAAAGGTTTTTATTTCTGTACAGCACTAAAATATTGGCCCTTGAATATGTTAAGGATAAAAGGGAACTGTTCATCAGACATTTGGTGTATTTAGTTGTTTTCTTTCAAAGTGTAAATAGGTATGCCTCTAGAATATATAAAAATAGCCACATTTGTGGGCTGTGAACAGTAATGAAAGGGACATTTACAGTGAATTGAGGCAAATACAAGCAACATAGTCATGAGGTGTAAGCTTGAATAGATGTACTGGGTAATTAATGTTGATATTATCTCTTTAAGTTTATATCCATGCTCCTTCTAAGTCATTTGTGCTGTTCCTGGAGTTCTCTAGTGAAAGTCAAGAGGCCTCTTTAGAGAGTGGCCTCAGTACATTTTACTGGAAGTAGATATCATCTACAATAAAATTTTAAAATTGCATTCAAATTAGCATCCATAGAGAAAACCACAGATGAGAGCTCATATTAGCCAATAAGTATCATCTTTACAGGAAGCATCACACAGATATTGATGCTGGCAGCTCGCTGATGCTGTGAGTTGCAAGGGAGAACTCTTATCTTGCCAGGAGCCGGGGAAGTGCTGGCAAACAGCACGCGGTGCTGTGGCCAGAGCAGGACAAGGGGAATGTCCGTAGGGGCATTTTCTCTTCCCTTAAGAACTGGACTAATTGGAAGGCTATTGATGAAGTAGTTTCAAGTGTGCCATTAGTTTCCAGGAGGTTAATGAACATAACAGATTTGGACTGAACACTTTCTGAGCCCTGTTATTAAGTAAGCTTTAAGTGTCTTAAGTGAGCCCTCATTTTTTTTAACTGTGGTCACAAGTGAGATGATGCATGATCCTTACTTCCATTCTTTATTTTTTCTTCCTAGAATTCTTATCTATGAATGTATAAAATTGAAGAACTTTTCCTTTGTTCTTCTCCCTCTACCCCTCGTTCCCTCACCCTGGGGAATCCACTGAGGATTTTTTCTTATAAAATAAAGATTAAAGTTTCTTGTAAAACAGATGTTTTCACATTTCCTACTCCCTTAGCAGACAGTATTCCTTTGCACCTTACAAACCACGTCATGTTTCTCCTCATGTTGCCCCACTGAGGTTGGGAAATACCAGGTTCTCTCTTTTCTATGAGTAGCAAAGAGCCTCTTGTCAGGTGAAGCAGAAGCTGAGCCAGGAATTGAACCAGAGGCTGCAGAGTCCTCTGCTTTAAGAACATTACTTCCCTGTATCTCTTTAATGAATTTATTCACTGAGCTCTTCATAAAATTAAGCTTTGTATTCATGCATTGCGTGGAACGGTTACTGTGCCTTACACAACTGATATTTTCTGTCTTTACACAATTTTTTGTTTTCTCTCCTCTTTGTCCACAGGATAAGACTTGAAATAAGGTGTATGATTCAGGTCCATGTAATGACAGAGAGTTTGGTCTCTGTCACCTCAAAGCTGTCTGGGGTGCTCTACAGTGTCTGAAAGGTTTTCTCATGTGTTTTATCTGAGATAAAACTTGCAGAAGCCCATTGCCATCAAGACTGGCAGCTAGACCCCAAAGAAGACATGCAAGCCATCACAGCAGTGGGATTCAGTTTTCCAAACAGAAGTCTGTGGAACCATTTTAAACAAATGTATCCTGCCCTTTGGGCTGTTTTTACACAACTAACCAACACCCCAGCTGTCTTCACATTTAATTCCTTATGTGAATTCAATATTCTTTAATTACTGACCAGCAGTTAGTCTTCTGCTTGTATCTCATCCCTTTAAAACTCTACATCTGAATTCATTCAGTGACACTTGAAAAAACAAGTTACAGCTTTTGAACACATCTGAGAATTGCCAGTACACCAACTGGCAGAGTACACTGTATATGACACAGTTTAGCACAGCTGTCTCCCATATCTGTTACTTACATATGGGATTCACTAGCCTGTCAGAAGTTGCTTTAAACAAACCAACCTCATTATTGGAAGTCGTAAATGTACTAACCTGGAATAAGGCTTTGCCTCACTCAGTTAAAAACATCATGTAATATAACCAAAAAATGTAATTGAACTATAAAATTTGAATTCATATTTAGATTTGAACTCCAAATTTCCTCATGATTTGGCAAGTCTTGTCATGTGTTTTTTGGTTTATGTTATCCATTATTGCCCTGCATTGTTTCAGGGAATTATCAGATCACATGTGGTTACTTGTGTCTTCTTGGTAAACTACCAATATTATCCTGTGAATAGGGATAATACTGTAAGGGTATTCATCTGCAAAGTGTGTATAATAATACCATGAAGGTATTAGCTGGTAAATTGATTTATTAATGGCAGTAAAGCCCCTGAAAAATTTGAGGGAACAAAACCCTTCAAATTTTAGATATGTTCTAACAACCTTTATAGCACCTTGCTGCAGAGAGATGCTGAAAATGATATCATGGATAAAATGAAGGTAGAAACCTTCAATTACATTAAAAGGCAGACTGTATATAAGACTGTGCCGGCAAAATTCTGTCAGAGCTTCAAGATCAGCATATATTGAGAGTGAAATGTTTGAAGTAAGCCAGATGTACTCCACTGCTTGAAGTGCCCCTGCATTCCAGAGCAGTAAGGTGACTAAGAAGAAAGTTGAACAATCACTGTCCAAGGGTCCAGACACAGGGGTTTGGACAGCCAAAGCCTCCCTGGAGATGAATCTGGCAGGGATGTGAAGAAATGCTTCTGCAAGTGTAGCTGCAGAAGCAGAAAGTTGAGGGAAAATGTAGTGCTGAATGAGGGCAGGGGACCTGGTAACAAAGGAGATTTACCCTCTGTGGAGGAGGAGTAGGTTAGGGAATGTTCAAACAGACTGGCCAAACACAAGCCCATGGGCTCTGACAGGGTGCACCTACAAGCTCACAACATCATTGTGAGGCCACTCTTGGTAATCTTTGATAGGTTATAGTGTCTGTGGGAGGTTCCTGAGGACTGGAAGAAAGCAAATGTCACTCCTATCTTCAAGAAGGTAAATCCAGAGAATTACAAGCTAGCCAGGCTCATAACAGTCCCTGTGTACATGATAAAGTAAATCCTGGAAACCTTTTCCCTGACCAGCTTTCTACAATGAGATTACTAGCTTGGTGGATGAGGAGAGAAATGTGAAAGTGATTGATTCTTTAGAAAGAATTTCAGCACTTTCTCCCCTAACATGCTCAAATACAAACTGCTGAAGAGTCAGCTACTTGAGTGGATACTCAGGTGCACTGAAAACTCCTTGAACTGCTGGGCTTAAAGGGCTGTGATCAGAACAGCTGGTCTCTAGCATGTTGGGATCAGTGGCACCAAGTCCATCTTGAGGATGATTTAGCCTGGCTGTCCCACCTTGCCACCAGTAAGATGCGTGGATGTAGGGTACCAGTGCTGTTCTGTGACGGCCTGAACTCATCTGTTCACAGACCAGTGCTCCTTTTGGCATGGACACCAGTGCCCATCTCAGAATGATGCTGCAGCTCAATGACGTTGCTCCAAATTTACGTAGGTTGTAAGGAGGTAGTCAAAGCAGATTCTGCAAGTCCAAGTCTTGATGATGGCAGATGGATTTCTCTGGGGTCTCTAATAAGATAACACAGTTGTCTTTCTGTGTGCTGTTGGTGAGTAACGACCTTGAGTGTAGACTCAGGGCCTGCATTAGCAATATAGTGTATGCAGAGAGCGACTGTCCGCCTGTATCTCTCTTCTGGGGCTGTGTAGAGGGAGAATGCTTTAAAAGATGCACGATACAGGCTAAATTTGTGGTCAAGTTTTAGCTCAAAATACATTCCCAGTGCCTGTATCTATTCCTTAAGATGTGAAATTCCCTGAAGTCTGTCTGTCTTACTCCTTCAGATCTGTCCTTTGCCTGCTTCAACTCCAGTGGCATATAAATAATCACATTAGTTTTTTATTGCATCTGCAGCCTACTATGAGCTCTCTGAGTTTTGTCATTAATTCTTTTAGGTGCAACGTGCCAAGCAAAAAAAGAAACAGATTTCACAAGGGAATTGCCTAAATCAAGGGATTCAAATCAGCACAAAATAAGAAACTGTCTGGTTATCAATCTCATGTTACAATTTCAAGGCCTTTCTACTCTAAGACACTGTTATCCTTGCTCCCCCAAAGGATGATGTAGTTGTTGCTTGCCTGAAGGAGACATTGCATAAAATGTGTTGCCAACTCTGAATCTGTTCCTTCTAGTGTTGCAAGAGGGGACAAGCATCCTCAGTCCCTCAGTGCCGCTGACCTCTGGAGAATGGGACCCATTTGCTTTACTATCTGACCAAGATACACTTTCAAAGTTAGATTTCTTCTTCTTACCAAAAAACAAACAAACAAAACCAACAACAACAAAACCATAAACACATGCACCCCCCAGACAACAAAACAAAAAAATTCCTACTGGTGATAATGTATTTCAGTTTCTGAGGTTTTCTGAGATATGTATTACATTCTACTGGGCTCTGCCTCTGCTTTTGCCTGAAAATACTTCCTGAGCTTCCTTTAGTGCAAACTACAGAGGTGTTTTCACACATGTCCAGAAGCAGAAACCACTTCTCCAACCAGCACTTTGCTCAGTGATATCTAACCTAAAATGGATCCTGACTCTGAGTAAAATAATCACCAACCCATTGTACGGATTCAGGATTGGAGCTTCCTACCATTCATTCATATGACTTGTTCAGTGAAAACTATCTCATGGTTTAACTCACAACTGAGTGTGTTTCAGCATCTATGAAGATACATTTAGTGTAGCTGGATTATCCTGAGTGGAGATTTGCACCTAATTTCCTGTATATTACCTCTACTGCAGATAAGTGCAAATTCACTAGACAAGTCCATACCTGGACAAAATAATTGCAGCTCCTTAAACAATCTTGACAGCCTCTTGGTGCATGGACAGGCACACAGGACTGTGTGATCTTTAGACATGATTTGGTTCATTCCACCTTCAGTATGGGCTCATTCGTTCATTTTGGCCACAGTTCCTCTCATCTGTTGTTGTGGGTATAGGATCATTTAGAGTTAGTAGAACCTAAGAATTCCAAAACCTTTTCTGAGGTTCAATGTTTGGAGGAAACCAGTTCAGACTAGATTTTCAGCCCTGAACACAGCTCTCAACTTAAGGTCTGACAAGGAATTTTCATCAAGTTGTATTAGTGTACTGTTTCTGCTTACAATGTTTAAAAACATGTATCATAATTAATCTTCTCTGTGCACTGGGAGGCAAGGAGAGTTAGATCAGGAAAATTTCGTCCTTGACATTGGTAAAATTGTGGTTTGTAGTGCTGGAAAAGAAAATGATACCATGTTTGAAACCATAAGACAACATCTGGAGAAGTAAGAAAAAAACCCCAAACATCATTCAGAAAATAAGTTTGAATCCCATATTTTTTGTAAGCTAATTGCAGATAGGGAATGATGGCAGGCATGGAGAAGCAACGTCAAAAAGCAGCTGGGCAGGCCAATAGGACATGCCTTGTGCCATATCACTTGGCATGAATTACACTCAGCATCCTGGTTTCCGTTTGGGAGTTTGTTTTTTTTTTTTCTTTTCGAAGTAAGTCTTTTAAAGACTTTGTAAGGAAAAGACAAAGATCTTGCCTGGCAGCTTATCTCAGATATAAAGAAATCCATGACCAATCTATCCACAAAAAACTGAATAGGGTTAGAATGAAATGAATATGGTTTTTGTATTGATCTGACTGTTCAGGTGATTTCTTGAAGAGAGACCCATAGGGTGAAGCAGCAGTTCCTGGGAAAACAAGTGAGTCACCTGAGGAAACTGGTTCTTCCTCAACAAGGTGATGACCATGTGGGTTAAGCTGCAAAGCAGGTGTATGCTTGTGCTTTATCAATGGGAGTTTGTGACACAAGACAGTGAATTCCACATTTGGACCTGGAAGGATGGCACTTTTCACCATCATTTAAGAACTTTGACCATGGGTATATGTTTTATTTAGCAGTTCTTTGGTCTGTTAAACTATTACCATGTGCAGCTCCACTGTCTTCAGTATCCGGGCACTGAAATGTCACCCTGGAATTAAAAATAGATATGTGACTTTGAGGAACAATTTTGATTCCTATGTGAAACATCAGTAGATCATCACTCACCAGAGTGTCTCCACTGATGTTTTTTTGGCAACTGGTTAGTCTACCAGAAACAGCCAGGTAATATCTGTAGATAGACTGACCCTACAGCCTTAATAATCTACAGTTTTCCTTTACACAAGTGCCTAAGTATGTTCATTTACCTTTGTTTTTCATAGACTAAATAGAATTAGGCTTACATTTTATCACTTTCATGTTTCTTGCTGCACTGAAGCCTCACTAAGCTAACACTATTTTAATTCTTATTGCACTTTATGTATTGTCTGTTGATCTGTCAGCACATCTGAGGGTAATCCAGTATTCTTCATGGGAAACACGAGGTGTGTTTTTCACAGGAACATGTGCACTTACTCGTGTGTGTGGCAGCATCTCTGCTGCCTCTCCAAGATCCTCTCTATTGCATTCTGAAACGACCACCTGAGGGAAAGCTCCCCTCGCAAAACCTTCTGAAACCAAACAAATGAGGTCATAAAATCTAAATCCTTGGGCACTGTGACAGCTATTCAGGTGTTATGAATTGACCTCACTTTTACTTTTTTTTTTCCCCTTTCTTTCTTTTTATTTATTTATTTATTTTTTTGCTATTGCAGGATTCCCGGCAGGAGAACTTCAAAAGCCTTTCTTCTGGGGAACAGAGTATCCTAGGTAGGTACTGCAGCAGGGAACCTCATCCACCTAGAAATGCGTAATAACAGGGAAACTTATTGAAAACACATATAGATAAAAAAAAGGGCAAGAAGAA
>WEIT01019035.1:0-10475 GCA_013389985.1 Dryoscopus gambensis | reverse complement strand
AAATTAAATTATTCTCCCAGATGGGGAGCCCAGCAGCTCAGACACTAATCCCCCAAGCTCACATCAGCCCATTCACAACACATCAAAGCACAGATATTTTTTCACTCCCCAGAAAACATTCAAGCCAAGTGGAAGANTAGACAAAAACTACCCCAAATTCTGAAGCTGCTGCAAACTATTTCTGTCGTTAAAATACTGCTGGAATATACCACACAAGCAGTGGGAATCATATGGAATTTCTGTACACATATTGCTATAAAATTCGAAATCACAAATATTTTGCAAGCTGTTTTTCTAGTAACTTCCCTGAAGTGTCTGCTGCACAGCAACTAAAGATTAACCAGGCCTGCAAGCAGGCTCAGGGCAGAAAGTGCATTCTGCAGCTGACATCAGGACTAATACTGAACCCATCAACAAGATTGTTACAGCTAACTGGTTTTCATTTAGAAGTGGGGTTTTGCTTCCTTTCCTCTCAGTCCCCTTTAGCAAGTCGGAAGTCAGGCTGTTCATTTTATTGCTCTGTGCAACAAAAAACACTTATGGTTAAGAGGAACACATGAAGCGTGGCTCCTTACTGAATATTTATTTTTATTGAGAAGGGAGATTTTGTCACACTACAGATCTTTAAATAGCCTTGCTAGGAAAAGACATACAAAGAGTTTTATAGGCAAGCAAACATAGATCCTCTGAACTTACGTAACTGCAAATAGTAACAGATTTGATAAACTCCAGTTCTCAGCAGCTTCAACCCAATACTTACATTTCAGTGTTGTTTTAGGACAGAGCAAGGCTCAGTCAAAGAACTAAACACCACCCTACAAAATATCTTATTTAGGTACAGTAAGCTGTTTTCATTTCCTATAAAATGTATTAAGCACTAAAACCAGAATCATAAGGGAGGCATGCATCTTGTTTTCTACATACAACTAAGAAATAATGGCAATGACAGTTAAAACCACTTTGTTGGAGTCTTTTTTAACTACACAGAAAAATTATGACTATCAGATATTACTAATGCAGGAACAATTGAAGTAGCTACAATCATCAGGGTGGGGAGTTTTTTGAACTTAATAAATTGCATCTTATTAACGGAGATAAGGCCTAAGTGGAAGGACAACTTCTCATTTTGAGCACCAGTTAGAGTCTAGTGGAGCAGAGCAAGCCGTAGGAACTGTTAGCAGTGATGCTGATTTGTACAGTCTGCTACAGACATGTTGATGTGAAGGGTGACATTAAGAACAGAAAGTGTTGAGAGGGAAATTTCTTCTCATCCTTTGAAGAGAATTCTTGCTGAGTCTCCTCCAGCAAGAGGAGTGGGTTTGCACTGGTGGGATACTTGGAGGAAGATTACTGGTGGCAGAGGAAGAGCTGTAAGAAAAAGGACCAATGAGATTAAATGGCCTAAAATGACAGGTAAGAGCTGAAGGCTTCATTCTCACTCAGTGCAAGAGTACCTGCACTGGGAATGTTCTATCTGTTCACTAAAAACGCCTCACAGTACTGAGATCGTTCTTCCCCCAGAAGAGAAATATTTTCTCACTGCCCATATTTTTTGATTCAATATTGATTGTTTTAATGTTGCCAAAGTCAGAGGTGAAAGTAAAAAGTGCCTCAGAGGCAAAGCTTCTCAAATGGATGAGCTTAGTTATTTAATAATCTCTTCATTGATCTGGCTCAAATTAGGCTGTGACTCCAAAAGCATAGGGATTCTGGCAAGCCAGACTTAGGGACTGGGCACAGTAGCTTGAAGACAGAAAAACTTCCACTTGCTATTTTGCACAGTGGGAGTAAAAAGAAAAGGAAAAAAAAGATCATCCAGTGTGCCCCAGATAGCAGAAGTAAAACACAGAGCCAGGGCTGCTGGGGATTCCAGCTTCACGGGATCATCCACACAATGAATAAAAAGCACACGGGTTAGCAACAAAAACAAATCCATATGCTGCCTAAGGGAGGAGTGCTAAGCAAACACACAGCAATACATTAACATCTTTTTCTCTCCTCACAGCCAAGATGCACCCCACTAGAAAATGCTACTATGTTAGCCAATGATATGATTATTTTTAAACGTCTTTAAAATTGAATTCTCTAAGAATTACAAGCTATTGCTTCAAAATTATTTCCTAGGACTTTTGATGATTTTTACTGCTGGCAAACGAGGATAACATTTTTGCATCTCAGGACTCCTCACTGAGCACACAGTTTCAAGTGTGGCAGAAAGAGAAGCAGCTTTCCTCTTAAATAGTTTCTGGAGGTTGGATTCTCATACAGCATCCCATGCCTGTATAAACACTGCTGCCCAAGCAAGGTGCACACCAGCATTAGTTCATAGCAAAGCACAGTCCACAGACTCTTCTGACAGACTCTGCCCTTCACTGACAGCAACAGGGAACAAGGAACCTGTGCTCCAGCATTCAGGGAAAACAAATATCCCTGGCTTCCATACTACTTCTCACTTTGAATTCTTTGGTACCTCCTGACCCCATTTCACCTCTGAGTTCTCTGACCTGCTTTAAACCTTCACTGATCCTTACCCCACCTCAGTAAAACCATTCCAAAGGAAATCCCTTAAAGGCATACCTACCATCAGCACAACATGCCCACTGTATCACCTGCAAAATGCTTTGTTCCACCACACCTTGATTTACATTGAAATTTGAATTGCTTTGATGTGCAACTGTGAATCCACTACAAGAATCAAGCAAAAGAGTATTCACAGAGGTGAGGATTTGCAGCCTGTTTTCTTTTCCTTGTTCCAGAGTACCAACAGAAATACATCCCTGAAGAGCAGCCAGCAGCCTACTGTGTAACACTAAAACAGGTGTTAAATCCAAATACTATCAACTGTTTGGGCTTTCATTTAGGACAGGGAGTAAAAAAGTACTAAATCTCCTGAGAGAGGCAAAACCACGCCACAACAAGACTGAAGCAACAGAACCAAGTCTTCACTCAGGCAGCACAGCTCCCTGGGTCTGCTTTGATGGAATTACAGCTCCATCTCAAGACTCAACAAACCCTCCTCGGAGGCATTATATTATATATATATTGAAATTTGATGCTTATTAAAGCATAATTCAAGAAGTTCACTGCTATTACCCGAGACCCACACCTATCGCCCCCAAATCTGTCAGCATGTTAACTGCCCCCAGGTGTCATAAGCAATCAAATAAATGGCTTGGTGAGACGATTTCTGTACATATTCACTTCACATTTAATGTATGTTCGTGCTGATTGCAACTGGAACCTCTTCCACTAGATCAGGGGCACAGGACGGGGACGGAACAGAAATGGAAGTGGGGAGCCACATATCTGAGCATGATTTCCAAGCACCCTTTCCAGCAGCACAGCATTACCTTGGTACTAACCAAAAACCTTAACAGGCGCAAAGGGAATTCCACCTTGAGTGGCAAGTCTACCATTTTGTCGTTCATTCTCCTCACTGCCAAACAGCTGACTGAAATGCGAGAAATGCGAGTGTGATTTTTTTTCTTTTTTTTTTTATGATATTTGGATTTGAAGAAAATTACCTTTTTTCAGAATGTAGTAATCAGGAAAGATGCAGCTGAACCTGCAGGTCAGAACTGTCCATGCAATCAATTTCTATGCTACTCACCTTTTACAGAGATTCTATTTCCCTCATTTTATTAGCTTTCTATCACTCAGTGGAATCATTTTGAGGTACAATGGATTATACTTTCATAATGCAAATAGGCAGATTAGGAATCATGCCATTCTGTAAGCTCCAATGTCCCAGAAAAAGCAACCACCATATCTCACTTTGACAAAATTTAATTAGGTTGCTTGATAAGATTTTGGTCTTGGGGTGGCTAGAGGGGCGGCTGCTGTGAAAAGCTGCCAGAAGCTTCCTCCATGTCCAATGGAGCCAATGCCAGCCAGCTCCAAGATGGATCCACGCTGACCAAGGCCAAGCCCATGAGTGATGGTGGTAGTGCCTCTTGGACAATGTATTTAAGAAGGCAGGAAAGCCATAGTACAACTGGAACAATAGCCAGAGAGAATAGAGAATATGTGAGACCCCAGGGTCAGTAGAGAAGGAGGGGAAGGAGGTGGTTCCCCTGCAGGCCATGGTGCAACCTGTGGTGAGGCAGCTGTGTCCCTGCAGCCCATGGATGTCCACGGGGACAGAGATCCACCTGAAGCCACGGAGGAGCCTCATGCTGAAGCAAGTGGCTGCCTGAAGGAGGCTGAGACCCTACGGAGAGCCCACACTGGGGCAGGATCCTGGCTGGACCTGTGGCCCCACACTGGAGCAGGTTTGCTGGCAGGACTTGTTGCCATATAGGGATCCACACTGGAGCAGTTTGTGAAGAGCTACAGCCTGTGGGAAGGACCCACACTGGAGAAGTTCGGGGGGGACTGCCTCTCATGGGAGGGACCCCACACCGGAGCAGGGGAAGAGTGGGAGGAGTCCTCCCCTGAGGAGGAAGGAGTGGCAGAGACAATGTGTGATGCACTGACTGTGGTCCCCATTCCCTGTCCACCTGCACTGCTGGAGACGAGGCAGTAGAGGAAATACGGAGTAAAGTTGAGCGCAAGAAGAAGGGAAGGGTGGGAGGCATGGTACTTTTAAGATTTGGGTTTATTTCTCATCATCATACTCTGATTTGATTGGCAATAAATTAAACAAATTTCCCCAAGCAAAGTCTCTTTTGCCCGGTAATCAGTGAGTGATCTCTCCTGTCTTTATATCAACCCATAAAGCCTTTCATTATATTTTCCCTCCCCCATCCAGCTAAGGAGGGCAGTGATACAGCGGCTTTGGTGAGCACCTGACATCCAGCCAGGGTCTACTCACCACAAAAATGGATTCTGCAACTTCTGTCTCCAAATTTTCCTTAAGAAATGTATAATTTATTACATTTACTGTGCTGGTTTCCCACATACATAACAAAATCCTGTTATGTATTTTACTGCATTTTCAGCAATGTTGGAACAAAATTTCCTTTTCCATTTAAAGAACAAGTCTACTCAACAGAGAAATCATATTATAATAGCATCTTATTATTCAAAAACATCTTCTTCAACTGTAATTTTAAGTGCAAAAAAGCTTACTTAATGGACAACAATAGATTTCCAATGCCCTTTCCTACTTCACATACTGCAAAATTAACATACCCAGGAACATGAGCTGAATTCCCTGATCAAATGCTTTGTTAAGTTCCAGCCATTTGCTAATGGCAGAGCGCAGAATGGAGAACTTCCCATGGATGTTACTGGAATCACAATGATCTATTTCCATACTACCGGCTTCTTTACTAGTGGTGACACTGAGGGAAACAAGAAGGATTCAGTATAATTTTCAGATTTACATCAGCATCGGGTTTTCCAAAAACTGTATTTGTTGAGCTGTTAGGGGATAGAAGTGGAAAATAGCTGTCGTACTGTGCCCCTTCTACTACACTAAGACTTGTACTTGGCTTCAACAAGTTAGTATGGTAAATCAAAAACTGGAGAAGGAAACACACCCTCCCACAAAAAGAGCCCTACTGTTCCAGTCCTTTGAGTGTTTTTTTAAAAGAAGTCGGGGAGAAAGTACCTAAAACAGCAGGAAGAGACATGGATCACTTCAAAACCTTTCAATATTTTGCAAATCTGGCCTGTATATAGTTTTTTTATATATTTATTTTTTTATTAGCCAGCAACTGTTGTCATTCTCAAGGTCCAAAAAACCTCTTAATGTTAGACAAATACTCATTCACTTGCCCTATGACAACACATTCAAAATTAAAAATAGTAAAATTGACCAAAACATCACAAAAAACTGGAACAATACAAGCCAGTTTCAAGTTTCATGGCTTAGCAGAAATATGTAGTATCAGATATTTGGACAAGGATTGCAGATTAATCACATGCCATATGTAAGATGAGAGATCTTAATGTGCCCTTACTGCAGAGGGATTATCCTCTATAACATTTTCTTTCTGCCTGACTAGAAGCATCAAATACACACCACACACGAGCAGATAAACACGGGCACTTCCTACAGTTGTACACCCCACAAGTGAAGGGGCAGAACCAGAATACTTCAAACTCCTTCAGCACAATGCAGAGAATTCAGCCCTGCAAGAGTATGACTTTGTCCAGGATTTAGGCCAACCAGTCTTGAAATCCTTGACGTATAAATATTTTTCCCCTTCCAAATAAAAGTCCCAGATTAAAAATAAGACCTAAATAATAAAACCCTACATAGCATTTCTATGCTTGATAGATTACTTATAGCAGTTCTTACCAAGTTGTATGTGAAAAATAAACAAAACCACTAAAGGAGGCAAGGAATCAGCAAGTTTTATATGCTTCCTGACTGGAAGTGTGAATTGTCCAACCCAAGGTTTCTTATCTGCCCTAACCCACATGCAAAACAATAAATCCTTCAGAGTATCACTAGGCAAAGTAACTCTAAAAAATTACTGCATAATATCGTACAAGTCAAAACTATAAGATGATTTTCCTGTAGTGGAAACTAAGTATTTGCTACAGATCAGTGCTACAAAATTGGAAGATATGTTTTCAAGACTACAGTTTTTCTGGGAAAAAAAAAATCTAAGAGAAGAGATAAATATCTGCAGAATAATCCTAAATTTAGTAGAAATAACTGAGTGGGTGGGGGGTTATTAACTCTATCAATTAATTTAACAGTAGTTCTTAGATTGGTTTGACTATTTTAGACAGTAAATACTAATCAAGACCTGAACCACCCATAAGAAATAATACCTAGGACCCTATTTCTCATTCTATGACAAATTTTACAAGGTCATCCATGAAAACATAATACATATTTAAATTACATGCACTGAGTTTGAAGCAACGTGACTCTGTGGCACAAGAGTAAAGGCTGGGCTGTTTGTAGACAAAAATACATTGAACAAAAGCACAGTGGAAGTCACTCTACTTTGTACACAAAGTGAGTCCTGAGCTGCATGAGGTTCTAGGAGCGAGCCTATGCATACTTAACTAATTTCTGCATAGGTTTTGTTTTAGTAGCTTTAGACTGAAAACAGGTACACAAGTAAAATAAAAGCATTACCTCGCTGTTCCACTCCTAGCTGATTGATGATATATTAATTTTACATGCACTGCTGCTGAGTTTTTATAGTAGGGTACAGTTGAGTGATTCTGCAGAGGTTTAATCATTTGTATGGCAACATAAAAGTGCAATAACAATTCACAGTGAGTTCTAATTAGTACTAATGAACTGAAAAACTGAACAGGTTGAGGTTTTTACATAGTAAATTCAAACTTAAAAATATCTGTACTCTTATAAATTAAAAAGATCATCCAAAGAAGAAAAAAAAACCAGCAATGGGGTAATTTCTGCGAAGCAGTCACTCTAAGGAAAAACGCCTCTGCAGAAGTCACAGTAGAAGTCCGAACATTTCAGAAGATCATCAATTCTTGCTAAGTGTTCATCAAAAGATGTTGGAAAAATTTCCAAGTACTAAGCATCAGAATATAGAAAATCACAAATAATTGTACGACAGGAACAGTGAAGAAAACTTCACACAATTTTTCCATCTCTGCACAGATACCAACTTCAAGCCAAATTCTCTTCATCCCTGAAAGAAACAGAGAAAATGTGGGGTTTTTCTGGTGCTAATGAGTGAATCAGCTGACAGCCACATACAACAGGATTGGGGATTGAAGAGGAAGCTGCTGCTTGTCTTAAATGGAGAAGGAAAATGCAAAATAGCTGGACAAACAGCAGATATTTTATCAGAAGTTATACCTGCCTTCAACCTTGTTTAGCTTCTAAACCCCAGCCATGTCTCCAGCCTCCATTTATACAGTGCATCAGAAGTACAAAAGCTAAAGGTGACCAAGAGCCTCCAGAATGCCTTAAAGTTGATGTGCATAACTTTCCTTTCTCAGGAGGGGTATGGATGGCAGAAGGTGGAGACGGCAAGGAAATCACCTCCATGAATCCTGAATACACAGTATGATTTGAGACGAGTTGTTTACCAGATTTAGTCTACTGAGGAACGTTGATATTCATGGTGCTACCTTTCCCTGATAGACTGGATTTCTGAGCACAGTGGTAGGAAGCTGAAGAGTGGTTATCTCCAGTGTTCAGCCCTCAGGGTCTCATGACACAGGAGCATTTCTACCAAGCACACAAACACACACCAACACTCACCGGACACACCTGACAACATCAATAGCGGGAACTGATTTTCTGTTTAGCATACATACACAGACATCCAAATACACAATTAGCAAGATGAAAACCTGCTTTATTCCTTCAATATTAATACATTCACCTGGAAATCTGGAAGCAGAGACTTCAGTACCAATTTAGAACTACTACCTACAAATTCAGAGCACAAGAGAAGACTAATTGCCATTAGCTTTACTTAACAGGGTGAGAGAAAGAACCACACACTCTTACCCTGAAAACTAAGGGCCACTGAGGCCTAACAAGTTTGTTTCTGTCACAAAACAAACCTTTTCCTTTGGGAAACTATCTAAAGCAGCACCCCCAATAAGGTTCCTTTTCAAATAGCATCTATCATCAGAAACCATGGCTTGTCCCTGATACCTCCCTTCCTGTCCATAATTTCCCATGAGAAAATTCTTCCTCTTACTCCTTGGCATAACCCTTTTCTTCACAACCAAAGAAAAGCCTTCCAATTCCTCCAATAGACTTTGTTCTTAAAAATACCATCCTAAAACTAATTTCACACTTCTATTGCTGCCTAAAGAACTTCCTCCTCTAAGAACACATTCACATGAGATTTATTAGGGAAAATTTCCTCTCTCCACAGGTTCATGTGATGTCTCAGTATAACCCTTCCTAGGTATAGGTGTTAGGTCTAATTAANCTAATTCACACCCGCTTTATAGTAAGAAGTTCAGACCCTGAAGGGATCAAGAATCTTTCAAGGTCACAGTATATGTCAGTAGCAGAGAATACAACTCCAGTGTCCTGCTGCCCTAGCTCTATTCTATAGTCTTTACAGTATGTGTCAAATATCTCTTGCACAGTGGACACAGAATACTTCTCACCACCTCTAGTCAGAAAAATTTGGTTTCTTTTTTCTTTTCAAATTACACTAAGAAATATTAAACTGCTCTCTAGAGCCTTACACAAAATATAGAGAGCATTATGATCTTCCTCCTAGGTTTCCCCCTTTTATTTTATTCAGAATTAATCCTTCTACCTTTACTGTTGAGTCACTGTTAATGACTCATATACTACAAAAGCTCTCTGTGTTTTCCTTATTTTCTCTTTTCCTAGCCCAGGCCTTATTTTTCCTTTTGTCTACAAATCTTCCTGTCTTCTTAAGGTCATGGATGTACACTCATAAAAATTCATACCTCTAATTCTATTAAAACCACACCATGTACTCTGAAGGTTAAAAGCAACAAGTACATTTGACATCTTAAAGTTTATGAATTTTTAAAATGAATACATAAAAAATTAGTAACACAAGTACTGGTAAGATCTGTAATGAAGAGGAGCAGCTAATAAAGATGGTATTACCCATCACAGAACCAGTAACCAGAGGAATTAAATTTAAATTTAGCTTTATTTAATTAAATTTAGTTTACTTCTAAAACTAAAGTTCATCAGTTGACAGAGAAAGCTTTATTTTCTGATGCTGTCTTGGCCCATTTGGCCATGGTCTCTAGACAGTGGACACAGGACGTGAAAGTCGTGTCACACAAGATTTCATGATGCTCCTGCAGCATCACTGCTCCCTGTGCTTACACAGTCCTATAGTTCAGGGGGCCAGTGTGTCCTCTGTGCACTGGGGAAACCCCAACCAGGATAAAGGACTCAGTGTTACTGTCTGCAGGTAACACTTCTGCCATTTGCAAATTAAATCGGGGATCCTGAGAGGTCACAAATATTTGCTTCTTAGAGATTCTCCTCTCCAATTCAGAGCTCTTAGCATCTGATTAGCCATTTAAGACATTTCCGCCAGCTCAGTGTCTATCCAGTGCAGAACACCCCTGCACAGCTCCTCAGAATTTCTCTGTCTTCTCTAGGGTACTCTCCATAAGTGAGACCCTTTTAACTGTGATCATTTAACTATCTTATTTTCTCAACGTTGATTTTGACATTTATATAAGGAGAACATAGCAGAAATAGAAAACAATTGTCAACTGCTTGTCAAAAGCATACATTTTTAAAAGCCCAAAAGATCACTAGTATTCATTCCTAAATGGAAAAAAACAGGAATCNGTATGTACAATATCAATTGGTCCAAAAAAAATTGCTCAAACACAGAGGAAGGAAAAAAATCCCCTGTTCCTTCATCATCATTTCTCCTAAGTCTTATTTTTTTATTTCCCATAGTTGCTGTTACTCTTTCCTCTTCTTTTACTTGTCATACTATGATTGACTTACAAGAATACTTTTGATTAAACATTCACTCCCCCTCCCTCCCTGTATTTATTTAACAGAAATATTTCTTTTGCTCTTTATGCTTTTTCCTTTCAAGTATTTTTTTTTTTCA
>WEIT01019027.1:1346-13149 GCA_013389985.1 Dryoscopus gambensis | reverse complement strand
CCCAGAAAATCTAGTCCAGCGCTTTACCATCCATCCTGAGCGAGATAGATGCACCAGTGTCCCCATGCTGCAGTTTGATTCCATTAGTTTTGCTGTGTCATGGAAAACAGATGATCTCAGCCTCTTGGTAGAAACTTTAATGAGTTTCAAGCCATTACCTTGTGTGCCATTTGTCTTCTCTTTTCTCTACCAAGCAAACTGTTTCTTTCATAGATCAGCTTCAACATTCTCTTTGGACATACTGTACACATATTTTTGTCTAGATCGTATCTGTTTGTATAAATAGTCTAGATAATGAAATGCATGATGAAGTTGCTTATTAGTGTGAAATCTAATTTGTGGCAGGGCTCATTTCTGGGTCTATTTACAGTGCCGTTTCTGAAATATGCTTGGAATTGCATATGTATGTTCCACTAATTGTTGGTTTTGCTACAACAGAAAATGTATCGCAAAGATTTTGAGGAAGGGATCAAGGGAAGACCCTCACTGGATTTAGACAAGACCCCAGAGTTCTTGCATATAAAACAAGTCACTAATCTTCTGAAAGAGGTAAAAGGTTTTTATTTTTTTTCTGTTGTTAAGTTGTAAATGAGTAATAAGCAGTATCGCTACAAGCTGCTGAGTGCTGAATAATTTAAAATTTTCTTGGTAGCTAAATACAAGCCACTGCATGAGTAAAAATTGCTTCACATCATTTTGGATTCTGAATAGTACTGTAGTAAGGCAGTTACAAAAATTAGCACACCTGAACCAGAGTATCAGTTTTCTTCTCAGATAGATACAAGGGTGAAAGGAAAGATTTCCCTTGGCAGTTTTTCCCTTTGAGTAATTATTTCACATTTATTGTAGCCTGTTGTGGTTATACGGATGTCTTGAACTGCATGGGGTCATTTACAACTAAATTAAAATAATTACCTATCATATATGTTATGGATAAAAATAAAGAAGACCGTAATTCCATAATATAGCTTATAGCACATAAGTGCTTCAAGTCCATTTTGTTAGAAGCTACAGGTTTTCTGTATGCCCACTGTTTCTTTAAGATTTGTGAAATATTCTTCAATTGTATGTGTCACTACAAATGAAATAGTTTTTTTTCCATAACTGAGAATCCTTCTACCTTTAGTAGTTTTATATTGTTATTTAAAACTGGTTTCATGTTAGGTTTTGAGTATTGTTTGGCTCTGTGGATTATGGTTACTATTTGACCAAATTTGGAAGAGCTAGAACTGCTAGAAGAGAAGAGCAGAGCTGCTAGATATCCTGCCTTTGAATCTGGGAGCCAACAATACCTTGTTTGTACTTACGGTATTAAGAATTGTTTTGTTTTTTTTTTTTTTCCCAAACAAGTAAAGCGTGTTAGAATTAAAACCTTTTGAACTTTGTTCCTTTCCTTGTTCTTTATACAGCTTATTCCAGTCTGTGCTAGATTTCATATGGTTAAAGAAAAGAATTTATTTTAAAATATTTCTTTATTATTCATTCTCTAATAAATAATTTATTCTGATAAGCCTGAGTGTCAGGTAGGCAAATCTCAAGCTTGGTCTATTTTGTGCAGTGGCATTCTGTGGTACAGATCACATATGCCTTCTCACTAAGGAAAAATGCAAATCATGCTGTCATTTCTTTCAGTTAATCTTGCTGCTCGCTGAATGCCCCCAGAAGTGGGTACTGTATGCATAGTTGTAACATGTGCTCTACATGTTCATCTCTGGAATTTTTATGTAGCTCCTCTCCTTAGTGCTATATGCATTAAGATGTTCTCTGATTCTGACCTCCTCAACTTTTATGCCTCCTCATTTAGGGAGTAAACCATGCCTGTAAGTCAAAGGGGAAGAAAATGAGAAAATGGAAATGGTATTTCCATTAATGCGAACTGCACGAACTTCCTATGATTTTACATCCATATTCAAGGAACATATTCCAAACCTAGGTCAAATTTACCTAGGTCAAATTAATTATTATCTTTCATGATCCAGAAAAATTATGTATTTGTTCATAGTCAAGGATGTAGCTCAGTGTTTTTCCATAAAGGTTCGTAATAACTTTGAATAGATACTGCATGAAACAAGAAGAAGAGCCTGGAGTTACTTAAAAATGAACTAATTGTTCAGTTACTTTTTTTTTTAAACCAAATGTCAGCTGTGTTCCAGCTTATTCTGTTGCCCTCCCACTGTAGAGAATTTTGCAAGTATTTCACATTTTGTAACAATACAAACTTCTTCTCTGGGACCACATTCACAGCTCCTTCAGAAGAGATGGCTGAATTAAATAGTTTTGAATTAAATAGTTCTAAATTAGAAGAAATTGTGTCCTGCTTGTTGTAGGACATGCTTCTGATGATCAAGAGAAGCTCCTTTAAAAATACCTGGTTCCCTTTTATTTAAATAAAAGGCTTATAGGGAGATAAAGGTGCTCACTGCTGCTTATGAAACTTAATGTGTAATTAAGAGTATTAATTAATGTCTATGTAAATACTTCTGATAAATATTTTGTGTAATATTCTTCTAATTTCTTTGCTTAAAAAAGCCTAACCCTCATCTGGAGATGGGGAGAGTAATTAAAAGTCCTTACAAAACCTAAAGATCTTGAACTTCAATAGGCTTACCTCAGCTGTCTAGGAGCTGGGAAGAGCAAAAAGAACCAAATGTCTGTGGGCAGGTTCTAGTGTGCTTTGAATTTTTTACTGAACATTTGAGTGCTCTGGAGGCTGCAGTTGCTGGATGTTGATAGATCATGTCCATGCAGTGTCTAGGAGACACAGGAGTGATATGGTAGGAACATTCCATCTACATTTTAATTTATCAAGAGGTTGTTTTAACAGGTTCTAGTATGGTGTTTAGGGAATCCATCCTGATTGGGATGCTGTTAATGGAACAGAGGTTAAAAACTGCAGCACAGCATATATTGGGCTGCAGAAATAAAATGCTACTGCAGTTAAAATGTCTGTCCAGAGAAAGTCAAGGCCCCTAAACAGTGTGCTAGTGCTGTATAGGGCACAGCTGGTTGTCAAGAGCACAACAAAATAGATGACGGCATTAAAATCTTTTCACTTTTTCAACATTGTTCCTTTTGATTTTACAATTTCCAATTCTATTTTAAGTCTGAAATCTGTACTTCAGCTAATTCATATTTCATAGAAATTTCAAAGAGACTCTTCAGATGTTTAATCAGTGGCATTTCTTTTCAAGATTTTGCACAAAGTAAGAAGTGGTGAAATCTCTCTCTTTTTTGTTTTGTAATCCTTAGAAAGAATATCGAAAGGATTTGGAAGAAGGGATGAAAGGAAAAGGAATGACAGTGTTTGAAGATACACCAGATTTGATTAGAGTGAAAAATGCAGCTCAGATACTAAATGAGGTATGCTATGCTAGTCAAGGTTATTAATATCAGAGAAGGTTCATTTTATGTTAAAGTCAAAATATTCTTTTTTTTTTTAATGCAATCTACAGGGAGATATGTAAGTATTGAAACTAAGGCTATTTCTGTTTTGGTTGAAAAATACAGTAAAGCTCTGGATAAAAAACAACTTAGGACAAATAATTCAGATTTTTGGGCAATTAGAAGGTCAGTGGAGATTGCTACTGGGATCAATAGATCCAGCATTTAGAGCTGTGCTCTGCTGAGCACAGAGGCTTTCTCAGCGCATGAGTTTGGGTGGACTTCCAGAAATCCAAGGCTGTCTCTGGGAAGCAACAGTGGGGCTGGAGGGTGTAGGGAGGGAAGAGGGAAGGCAAAGCTCATGCTGCACATTATGCATTTGGGGAATAATTTCAGAATTACATTTATTTATTTAATATATTAATATATTAATCTATTTTATATTAATTATGTATTTATTTATAGATGTTTATTTGCATGCGCACACACACACATATATATATGTATATATATACATATCCATAAAGAACAGAGGGAATGACATGGATAGGGCCAATCTGACCACTGTAAAGAAGTGAAGGAATATATAGCTGTAATTCCCAGAATTCTCTCTTCCTGGGTGTTTTACCCAATATGAAGCTCAGAGGAAAAATCTGCCATCCCACATTTAGCAGACAGGAATTGAGGGATGATGTATTCCTACAGGTTAATTTACAATTCTTGCAAAAAAATGTGGTTTCTGAAGTAGAGTTATCACATTTATTTCCGCATTAGAGTGAGAAAGAGATTAAAGACTGAAAATCTTTTTGCTTTTCTTCTTGTAAGTGATCAGACCATTGTATCAAATAGAAACACATTTTCCTCCTTTTTTCTTATTAATGTACAACCTAAAAATAATTAACAAACAAGAAAAGTAAGGGGCGTTTTTAAATTATATGTAATGACTTTGAAAAAAAGTTTTCCACAGGCAGAGATGAACTAGAATAGAAAAAAGAATGGTTTCTACTATAGTAGTAGAAATAACACTGACTGAGAATATTTCTTTATTAAAAAAAGTACAACTATTGTATACAATAGTATCACTTTTTAATATAATTTGCTGATGAACAAGGAACATATCCTTGCTTGGATAAGCTGAAGATGAAATATTAATTTTGTTTTCAGGTTATTGGTTATTTATAATTTATGCTGTGAGGAAAAAGCAGCAATCATGGATGAGGACTGCCACTTGCCTAATGGCTGTGGTTCAGGAAAGACCTATTAAATGAATAAATTACAACTTCCTGATCTTGAAGTTCACTGGAAGCAATTCTGTATGGTATTAAATTTCTAACATGTAGTCTTGTCATAAATAAAATATTTTCTTAGAAGTAAAATGTGTTTCAATTAGGCTGGCACCAAGTACCAACTTATTAGAACATGTTCTGCAGAGCTAAACTTCCCCTTTACTTTAGAGAATAATTGTAGCAAGCTGCATGGGCTGATTTGCTCCCACCCTCTGCCACATTAAAAATTCATTGATAGAGGTTTGTACATTCAGTGAATATCTTCTAAAATTTTTCCTCCTGTAGTTTTTTACGTGTTTTTTCTGACAACAATTTACCAAGATCTTGAGAAGTGTGACTCTTGAGAGTTTTGATTGACTCTAAATCCTAAATTTCAATGTCTTGTGGAAAATCTCTGGGTGCTGTGAATATAATGTATAAATTCTATCTTCACAGAGGCAATACAAGAAGGACTTGGAAACTGAAATTAAAGGGAAGGGCATGGAAGTTGGTCCAGATACACCTGAAATAAGACGAGCCAAGAAAGCTTCTGAAATTGCAAGCATGGTCAGTACCATTCCTGGGGCAAGCTTTCCATATGACAGAATGCAACAAATTGTGATTGAGAATTCTAGGTGGTGACCAATCTAGGCAGTACTGAAAACATAGATTTCTCCAAATAGCTACACATATGAGCTGAAAAGAGTTGGACAGTTGCATAATCAGTGTAAGGGGGAAAAGTTAAGACTTCCCAGAACTTAGACCTTCCTATCACCTTTTGCAGGTTGTGCTTGTTCCTTATGAGCCGTGCCTGCCCTGGGGTGTGTTTGGTCACTGTGGGCCCTGCTGCTTTTAGGTCCAAATAGCTCCTTATTTAGTTAGGGCCAAATGATTAACAAAGTTAGAGAGATGCTAAAGCATTATGACATCAGTCTTGCAAAGTACAGCAGAGGGAGAAATTCTCACAGGTGTCTGACTGTGGCTGCCAAAACTGCCAAGACAGGGAGATGTGAAAGGCTACATCAGATTTAAAGTGAGCAGTCTGGTAAAAGAGGTTTTTAACCCATCAGCAGCTACAGTGTAAGCATCTTATGGATAGATTCTACAAAACTAGTTCTGTTGAATCATTGGTTATTTGGTGGTTTACAAATGCTGGTCAGTGAGATTAAATTGGGGAAAATTTAAGAATTTGGCTGTCGGCTGTGAGTATTTCCAATTGTATTCTTTTCAGAAAGAATACAAGAAAGACTTGGAGAATGAAATTAAAGGAAAGGGAATGGAAGTGGGTACAGATACCCTTGAGATACAACGAGCCAAAAAAGCTTCTGAAATTGTCAGCCAGGTGAGTACAGAATTAATTGCTTTAAGATTACTTTGAAAGTAAAACACAGCGAGATGTTAAAAACATAAAATCTTCTTCAACACTCTTAAGCTAAGCAAAGCAAGCAGTGCACAATAAAAATATTAAATTAAAGAAATGGAAGGATTTATTTTTATAGTCTGACCAGTACTATCAGAATAGCTTTGAAGACAGCATATACAGAGAGTTGCAGTATTAGTTATGGTTTTTATTTCTCCTTTATTTTTTCTTCAGAAAGAATATAAAAAGGATCTGGAGACTGAAATTATAGGAAAAGGGATGCAAGTTGGTCCATATACTCCAGAAATTCAACGGGTCAAAAGGGCTTCAGAAATAGCAAGCCAGGTAGACATAATCAAAGGCTGAATGTTTTAATTCTGCGTAACAGAGAGTGCTTGACATACACTGCTCAAAATACTTCTTGTCTAGCTCTGCAGAGGCTTTCATACCCATACTAAATTAATTTACATGTAGTAAAATGTCTTAACTGTCTGATTCTTATTTGTATTTAGACCTGTTACACCATGTAAATTGAATTTAATTATTTGCATTTACCTGTAGTTCTTTTCGCATTCCCTAGTTACCTAATGTTACATTACATATATCCTGACAGTGAGGAGAAAATATATATGAGGATATATTATGTATGAAGATATGTTATATATGAGGATATATTACGTATATGTATATTAGATATATTTTAGTGTGGGGGACAGACAATGATAACAGAATTGTGGAGAAGAGAAGTTTAAGTAAATACTGGACAGGGATGAGGGGGCTCATTAGCAATTAGCATCTTTTGTGCAGTTTGCATATCCCGAGCCCAAAAAGCATAGACATTTAAAAATTACTTTTTCAGAAAATGTACAAAGATGAAGCAGAGAAGATGCTCTGTAACTATTCAGCTGTCCCAGACACTCCTGAGATGGAGAGGATAAGAAGTACTCAGAAAAACATCAGTTCAGTGAGTAATAGTGCTTCTCTCTTTGCTTGTAACTTTTCAGATATTTTTTTAGTTTAAATAGGCTCTTTTGTGCCACAGCATAAAATAGGGAACTTATGAGTAAAAGTCCTTTGAACTATTTGCATAATTTTCCTGGCAAAAGCTGTATCACTCATTTCTTTCAGTAAAAAAAATAGCCAGCTTTTCTAGGTGTGACGCTGTTATTTGGAATTTCTAAACCACTTATTCCACCTTGCCAAACCACAGTTATTTTTAAATTAAGATTTTTTTTTTCTTTTTCCATCAAGCCCCAGGAAGTACTTTATTTAAAAGGTAAAAAGAAATCTAAGGCTTCTTACTCTACATATAAGATTTTTCATCTGTTTTCTATTATATGTACTGAGCATCAAGACTGGGGTATAAAATTAGAACAGATCAGATTTCATAAATATATATATAATGATTTTATATTACACTGGGTGTATTTTAAAATTTTATGCTGGATTTAAGTTTCAGCTTATGCCTAAATATAAATTATGAGATTAGATTCTAAAAATTGCCCAGTTTGGGATGTATTAAGTTCCACTTCCTTTTTGGGCCCATTAATACTGCTGTTTGTAATTCTGCCTTTGCTTGTAATATAACAGAGAAGAGGAGTAAATCTAGCCTCCAGAACAAAGGGCCAGTCGTTGGCTGTTTTTTATGGCAGACTAAGTAATACTAAGAAAGCCAATGATTTGAGAGAAAGGAATATAAGATACTGAAATATTTTTTTCATTATCTGACACACATGTTCTTTAACTTAGAGATATCCTCAGCTTCTCCAGCTCTCAGAAGTACGAGCGCAGTCAGTTTCTCCCAGAGGTGTTTGCCTGCAGCTCCCCTGTACAGCTGAGGCTTCTGCAGGGGAGTAAGAGCCTGTGGGGAGGGCAGAGGAGATACCTGTGAGCCTGCTGTAGGCTGTGGTCCCTCCTGTAACATCTCCAGCCATTGCCTGCCCTTTTTCTTCCTTTCAGTGAGGACAGCCAAAAGCTACATCTTTCTAGTATGAGCTCTTGACGGGTCCACTGGGCCATTTTTGCTTCCTGTCATCTGCTGGCTCCTGGTTTTGAATGGTGCTCTGCAGCATAGTGTGACAGTGCTTATCACCATTTCTCATGTCACTGGTGTCCTAACGGGCTAGGCTGAGACTCCCTGGAACAGAGGGATCCAAGCTAGCCTCTGGGATCTGCTTTCCACCCTGCTTCAGCCTTTGATAGCTTTTGATGAAGTCCTCAAGTACGTCAGTGGCTCTGGCAGTGTGGACTCACTGACAGTTAGTACCAGGCTTAATTAAGATAGGTATCACTACTTAATTAAGCCATGACAAGGCTCTGACGCCTCTGAACCCCTTGCAGCCCTGTAGGCCAGACGGAGCTTTCAGCCAAGGCTGACAATTATCCTTTTTGTTAGTGTTCTAGATAATAAGAAATAAAACGTTTTGTCTTTGAGGTGATTAGTATTTGCTCTCTTTTGTGACTGTCCTGTTTCTGTTTGTGAACTGGATCCTCCAAATGTAGGAAAGCAGTTTACAGTTGTGATTGAACTATCTTTTCTCCTCTTTCTCTATGTTTTAATCTTTCATCCTTCTGTGCAGGTTAGATTATAAAGGTAAGTTTTTACTGAGTTAAGATACAGCTGGAAGCAGTATAAAAAAATAATGACCCCTAATAGTCTTCTGATTTTGTATTTTTGTCTTTTGGATTTTTCTGCCTTAAGGGACAAAAAAAGCAACTTGCTCTGCAGATAAGATTGTTGCAGCTTTTTTAGCTCACTAGCTCATTTGGCAGATGATCTATAATAGGATATTTACTTCACAGTCATTTCTTTCATAGAAAAATCCTGTCTCCAACATATTTTACCAATCCTTCCTTGGTAGAGGAGAAAAGTGTATTGTAGACCAGCCCACAATACAAATGTGACATGGTGCGGAACAATTTCCAAGTTCTTACTCATAAACTGTCTCTGTTCTCACATGGTAAAACAAAATACTAGATTTTTAAAGGTTTTCTGAATATTTAAAAAATTAGTTACGGATGTTCACTCTCCTCTGGAATATTTGGCAGTAGTATTCACCCCAGGCTATGGAGGACTTTAAGGAAGTAGGAGAAATTAATCAAGAATGATGTTTTTATTGTTCAAGGTTTGTTGAAAGGAAAAGAAAAGTTAAATAAATCTTGGTTTAAGAAAGGCAGAAATACTAAATGGTAAAGATTAATTTCATTAACTCCAGGACCAGACTTGTTTTTTACACTACCAGACTGGAAATACTTACCAGAATGGCAACAGCTGTGACACCAAATACTGAAAATCAAGTAAAACTTCTTTAGGAGTTTTTCAGCATGAACTGGTGCTCCATGGTTATTTAAATTATAACCATGCTTGGAATTTGTGGAGCAGTTATTTATTGTCTCTTTCAGTAACTTGATTGATTCTACTGATGTGCTTTGTGTTAATTATTTACTGAAACAATTGAAATAGAGAGCAGTATTGTATAAACAACATGTGTATCTTTTAAGAGGTGAGTTTTGTTTTTAGATGCAGTCCTCAGCTTTCTGGCATGAACCTAGGAGTCAAAAATTGCATGACCTGGACTGTAGCTCTGGTTGTTGTGGTTATTTTTCCATCAATATTTCAATTTTCTAGCTTGTTAACTTAGAAATAATATCTGTTCACTTCTACAGTATTTTAAGATCTGAAGACTAAAGAAACCAAATCAAATCCTGCATGTATGTGCACATTCAATTACATTGAAATGAATGAAATTACTCAAGCGTAAAGTTACTTTTGTAAAACTTTATAGATTATATATAAATTTTAATATTTTTTCCAAATTTAAATCTGTCGTTGCAAATACTTAAAAATACTGAGGTCAGTCTAAATGAAAATATACTATCTGGATTACAGTTGAAAACAATGTAATCATAGTTATTGATAATTAGCTAGATTTATGTAAAATTAAAGTATTTGTTTTTAGCATGATTTATAGTCAGACCAATTTGGAGCTTGGAAAATTGCCTAGCCCTGTTATGAGAACTAGTATTTGTATTGCTAACAGTCTCATAATTATCTTTTCTTTTGGGGAAATGAAGGTATTGTATAAGAAGGAAGTAGGAGCTGGCACTGCTGTAAAAGATACTCCGGAGATGGAAAGAGTGAAGAAAAATCAACAGAATATTAGCTCGGTAAGTGCTATTATTAAATTATTCTCATGTGAATAAATGGTGGACCAATTTTTTTTTCATCTTATTTACTAAAAAAGTCTTTATTTTTATATCACACGTCTTACTCAAATAGTTGTCCACTGGATTTTGGATATAGAGCTCTATTCTAGCACAACTAGAAGCCCCCTCTACTGTAGCACTTCTGTTTCCAAAGGTAGAGTTTCTAAACTGAAGCATTACAAAAAATAAGGAAATACTTGAACTAAATATTTGAGGGAAGTGTTTTGTCTTTCAAGAGTGAGAAATATGAGATGTATTCTCCTATATGACAGACTGAACAGCAATTGTATTTGCAGGTTAGAAAAATATCATGTGACAAAAAAGAAAATATGTAACTTTCTGTTAAGAGACTGCATGTATTGCATAGGATTTGATACAGTTTGCACTTCAAGAAGAGAAAAATTACATCCACACTTGAACTATGTGAAAAGGTGGAGAGTTGGTGCCTTGTTACATGCTGATGGCACGTTGTTCTGTGGATCTGATGAGATTGGTTCTTAATTGATGTTGTTTATCTGTGGATGCCCAGTGTCTTTGGCGCTTTATTAGGCAAATAAAAATAAAATATCAGCATGACTATTCTTCAAATAGAACATTCTATTATGATAAAACTTGGAAAAATCCAGAAAAGTGACTGGCCAGCAAGAAAACCCTTGTAATTGCATTGTTCACTTCTTTGTTATATTTGGTGGGAACTCCTCTGGGGCAATTTTTATGTTTGTGACATGACTTTACTGATGATTAGATTTTTTTTTTTAAAGTAAAGTTTGAAAATAATGTATAGACATGACACTATGCTGTGTTTAAATATTAGTTAAAATATGAATTAGGGACTCTGGACACCTATTCTCATAGAATTTCATTGTTTAGTGAATAGTGTTAAATTAATTATCCCACCAAAGCAAGGTCAGATAGAGAATTTCCAAAAAATTTTGAAAAGCTCTCATTTTCCTTGGAATTTTTTTCTACTCTATCCATGACTTTTCATCTTGTCATTTTGAGTCACAGAGCAAGCTGTCATGTGTCCTAAATCCAGAAATAATTGGGTAGTGAATAGTTGAAACCTGCTGGTTGGGAAGTTGTTGGTTTGCTTGATTTGAGAGTGAGGGGATTTTTTTGCTTGTTTGTTTGGGTATTATTGTAGTTGTTTTGCTTTTAAATTTCCAGTTAGCACAGACTTCTATTTCAAGAGTAGTCACGCAGTCATACAGACACAGGCACACACACTTCTTAAGAGAAGTCTTACTCTAATGTTTTTTCACAATACCTTTCAATGTGAAATGGAAAAATAGTGTACACTATTCTTGCTGTTTTAGAAATCCTAAACAGTGGTTAAGAGGGAAAAATGAAAGGTCGATCAGTATGCTAGTAAACACATTTGAAAAAAACATACCAAGGGAAGTACAAAATGCATTAGCGGTGTAGTGGTACGATGTGAGCAGCATGGCCTTTACCTTGCTAGTCTTTGTGCAGAGTTAATGTTTTACAAAAACTATTTTATTACATGTACTTGTACTTGAAATTACTTAAGTCTTGAATGATATTTATTAGAGGTGTAGAATGCCAAATTTAAACGCAATGTACAAGAATG
>WEIT01019025.1:0-13221 GCA_013389985.1 Dryoscopus gambensis | reverse complement strand
TTAAATGCATATTGTAAAAAAATGCATTGCTTTGTTGCACTGTAAGTGAGAAGGGGGACAGTTAGGGAGGGGAAATGGCTATTATTTGGAGCAGACAAACTTTAAGTCCAAAAGGAAGTGGTTTCAGTGGTTTCTTTTTTATTCATAAAGTTGTTATATTTTTAAACTCCTATGAAAGGAGAAGGATTTCTTATTTTATCTGTTAGTTGTCAGAGCTTCTAAAAACTGTCAACCTGAAGCTCAAATTTTGGCTCTTGTTTTCCTTACCGAGTCATAGATTTGATGTTCAATTACAGACTGCTTTAATTTTTTCAGTNTCTGTTGGAAGCAATATTCTCGGATGAATGTCAGCTAATTTGTCACTGACAGTCATGCCTCGTTTTTTATTTGTGCTAATATACTGCTTTTAATGAATATATGGAGAGGGACTAGTGTTTACCTTTCCATATCGTGAGAATACTACTCAGTCTCTCTGACAGAAACCAAGAAATGCTGTTTATATTGCTGCTTCAGTGAGCCAGGAAGGACTGCACAAATATGTCATGAGCATGCAGTGGAAAGTGCTCTCATACAATTTTCACAGTCAAGGTTTTATATGACTTAGTAACAAGAATAGCCAGGATTGTTTCGAAGAATTAAGAGTTCAAATGTGGACTAAATTTTGGGGAGCATTTTGATGTAATTATCAGGTTTTAGGCGTGTTGTCTGTGCTTAAAAATGCTTTGAAATCTTTGTCAGCCACGTGGAAAAAATGAAGAAATCATCTCAGTTGTTTGACCTAATCATGCCAGAAGGATTGAGTTTCAACATTGATACAGATTTTTATCACACGGATACTTTCCCTAGTATAAATCTCAGCTACTCTGGTGGTCCTGCAGTGCTGTTTTTGTGCTGTGTGAGCTTCCATGCGCTGTGTATTGAGCTAACTTGGGGAATTGCTCCAGCTAAAACCTAACATTGCCAAAAAATGGACTGTGTAAGTGTTTAGACACAGGAACAAGCAGGCAGGGCCACTGGTTCTGACAGCAATGTGCCATATGTCAAATTAAAGTGGTCACTTAACCATGACTTCAGAAATCATCGCTCTGTCAGCTCTGCGTGCTGAGTATGTGCTTCCCCGGGAGGGCGAACAGCTGAGCTGGCCAAGCACTGGGAGCCAGGCTGGGGGAGCTCAGGAGGGCTTTGCATGCAAGCCTCGTGCTGGGTTCACAGACTGATGGCTACAGGCTGTTCAAATTGTCCCAATTTATGCTCAAAATGTACTTTGAAACGTTACTGGGAATATAGAGAAAGTATTCATCAGAGCCTGTAGTGACAGGACAAGAGGGCACTGATGGAAGGTTTAAATTAGGAAAGGATTTTCCTCCTAATCTCTGTGAGCTGAGAGGCCCTGGCACAGGGTGCCCAGAGAAGCTGTGGCTGCCCCTGGAGCACTGGAAGTGTCCAAGGCCAGGCTGGATGGGGCTTGGAGCAGCCTGGGGTAGTGGAAAAATGTCTCTGCCCACGGCACAGGGTGGGACGAGATGATTTTGAAGTCCCTTCCAACCCAAACCAGTCTATGGTTCTGTGATTTCACCTGGTGAAAAACTCCACTGACTGTTGCCATAGGGTTTTCTTGCTGGAAACCTCGCATCTCAACTCCTTCTCTCTTCTGAATTTTTTTTTTATTAAATGGTTTACGGCAAATATAAATAATTTGTTCATAATTAAATGACATGTTTCCATGGTTTCGTATTTTGTTATTTATGTACTGCCAACCTCTGAGCCCACAGGTATTTCTTATAAATACCACTTTCTCTACTGGAATGAATTACTGTAACTTATGTCTTTTAGTCAACCATGTAATTTTGATAACTACCAAACCTACAAAATTAATCTGCTTGTTATGAATAAATAATATACCCACCAAACATACTGTGGAAAAGAAATCTGAGGGTGAATTTTCTTCATTGTATAGTTCTTTAATTGGTTTCCCAGTGTGTGTGTTGTCTCATGCGTTGTCTTACATTGGCAACAAATTTCTGACTGTAATTAGTCTAATACAGAGTTTAGGTTTTTTGTGGATGTTGTTCTTCTTCCCGAGAAGTTGCAGTTTCTTTGAGATGAAATGTTTGCAGTGACTGATGAGAGCAGGAAAGCGATATTGAAGTTTCTAGCAGATGACCCTTTAATAAGATGTATGTAATTGGATAAGACTTGCAACAAATATTGGGCATCTGTTGGGTAACATGGAAATAATGAAGAGAAACAGGAACTGGAAAAATCTTTAATTAACAAAACCTCTTCAATTTCTTGATATAATACTACTGCTGAAACAGAATGTGTGGGTAGGATTAAAGAAACCAGCCTGGATTCTTTGAGAAAGGTGTCTAAAGGAATTATTAGTTGGTTCTATTGTAACCCTTATGTGCAGAGGGAGCTGAACTTGATCTTTTTCCTCGATATTCTTTGAAAGTTTCAGCCATGACTTTCGAACTTTTGTGTTTTAAAATGCTTTTCTCTATTCCAGACACACTTTTGGTAGGTTTAGACAGGCAGAGAATACTTACTGGCAAAACAAACCAAAATAATGTGTGTTTTCTTGGAATGGAATGTGTGGAGGCCTCAGGGCAGGGATGGCAGGAGGCTGCTGGCTCTTTGTGAGGCTGTAGTCATCCAAAAACCTGGAGAGGAGAGGAGGTGAGAAGCTCATTACCATAGACCAACATGAGTTGCTGCTGTGTGACACTTTCTTCTGACATCATCCCACCCTCTCCTTTGCACCTCCCATGTGGATCACTTCACATATGAGGAAATCTGGTGATCATCTGTCACCTTGAAGCCTTTCAACTCTCCTCGCCGAAATCTCCAGTCAAGACTGTGTCCAAACAGGTATTGCAGGAAGTTTATTTCTTGTAGTTCAGTGCTTAGGGTATGGCTCTGTACATATTTCAAACAGCTTGTTCAGTGTCCTCCTGGCCTCCCTTCTTGCCATCCTGAAGAAAATAAACATTATTTGGCACTAATGGAATTAGTGTGTGGCTTATGTTTGCTGGCAAGGGAGATTCATTTATTTTGTTAGCATGTTACTGGGTTTCTCAAACACAACTGAAAGCCTGGACTTAAATTCAAAATATCCCAAAATACTTTAATGTTCAGCTCTTGGCATTCAGATCTGGCACTTCACTTGTTGTATTGGTGTCCTTACAAATCACACTTGCAGGAAATGTTTTGGTTTACAGCCACTAATACCTCGGTATCATGAAATTGTGAAGTAAAATGCTGGGAAAAACAAGCTACAAGGTTGGTGCTTAAGAATTCATGGTACAACCCCACAGCTGTACCAGTGTGCTTTCCTTATTCCATCAGTTTTCCATGCTGGGAGCTGCGAGTGGGCTCAGACGTTCCTTCGGAGCGTGGTGCGGGCTGCGTTCAATTGACCGTGCAGGTGATTTAACGTGAGAGGAAAGATCAAGAAGTCACACGAGTCTTTCAGATGTTTGTGTTCTGTGCATTCGGCTTCCCCTGAGTGAACAGCGCAGTTTCAGCTCGGCTGGCAGCGAGAAGCAGCTCTGCCCACGGCAGCTCCTGGGGCTGGGGTCTGCTGAGCTGGTCCCAAGCTCAGGGTGTGGAGGCAGAACCGGGAGAAGGCACCATGGGGTGGTGGCTGGTCTTGTAAGAGCAAAGCCATTGCACTTGCTCTTAGTTGTGGGGAGGATTTATTCACTGAGCACCTCATTTTTTCATGTTGCATGATGTGACTTCATGAGACTGTGTCTTGTAGTAGAGGCTGTCACCATGATTTTCCCAAAGCTCTTTGCTTTCTGTCAGTGTCCGGAACTCCAGCTGTGTTACAAAACAAAATGCAACCCAACAGCTGCATTCTGGAGATTTGGTTTCATCTCTTATCCCATCATTTTATACAGCCTTAAAATACGTACAGCCTGTGCTGCTTCCTCCTGCTCCCTTTCCCAGCCCTTGGTTTTTTGTGCTGGGTGATGCATCAAACTGAAGGCGCTGCTCTGTTTAAGACATCCCATTTCTGCGATTGGGGTCACTGCTGAAATAGCTGAAAAATCAGAAGAACTACTGCTCAGCATTCACAGGAAGCAGTTCTGGGCTCTCCTATTGTGTTAGCTCTTTAATTGGAAGAGCTGTGCTGTTCCTCACTGCTGTGCCTGTGCGCAGCTCCAGAGCAGATGAGAGCAGCACACAGAGGGGCTTTGTGGCTGGTAGAAAACACAGTAACAGCAGCAGGTCTCCAACTGAAGTGAATTCAAACTGCAGAAGTGAGAGAAAAAGTCTGTGATTGTGGGTCACCTTTTTTGTTGGTACGAGTTCTCAAAATAGCTATTTCAGCACCGTTTATGATAGATGATTTCTGGGTTATTATTCATTTATAAAATGGGACACCTCAAAGGAGGGAGATAAATGGTGTTATGAAATTTTAGCAAGGGCTTTACATAGAAACAGTGATCTCTGTCTCAAAAAGTATATAATTAACAGGTAGATTGAAAGAGTGCTGAATATTTCATATTACATTAAGTCCTTTAATAAAATTCTTCCTCAGTTTTACAAATACTGTGCTGCAGTTTTAGTAGAATAAACTGTATCATGTACCTTCTTCTTCCTGTAATAGAAGGCAGAAATGACAAATCTGGTAGAATATGTATCTGAATATAGTATTCAGACAGACCTGAATATATTATGCGAGATATTTTAGTAAATCCAAACTGTTTTAAAAACGTGTTAGGTATAAACTTATAATGTACAATGTGCAGGTATATATTTCTAATTTTATCCCACGGTGCTTCCAGGTCTGCCAAAGTTGTTTGGGTAAACGTAAATGCGTATGCATTCCCTGCCAGGCACACAGCCTGTATTTGCACACTGTTGTAGATCTTGCAAAGCCAGCTTACCAGAGACATCCATCTGTTTTCTACTTAGTGTAAAGGAGTTAATGACCTGGCTGGTTAAGACTGTCCAGACGATCTGTATAATCCTTTCACACAAATAAGATATTGTTGTAGTTAACCGTTATGTTCTCTTAAATTAAAAAAAAAAATTAAACAGCAGAGTTTACAGTGGTGTTATTTCTGTCCTCCACTCGAGTTTTTTTAGTCTACTTGAACTTGACCAAACAGAAAATCTGCAGCAAGGTCAGAGGTATGAGCTTGAGATTAGGCACAACAATTATTAGCAGGCAGACTTGGAGCTTTAGAAGGTGGAATCAGCTCTAATTTATCAATATTGATTTCATGTATCTCTATACCTTGGCTCCAGGGTAGGTTTTTGAGAAGGTAGCTTGAGTTTTGCAGAAACCACAACGAAAATGAGGGTAACCCATGAGCCAGGGAATGTGTAGCACTACACAGATTAGTGCTGTGAAGGTGCTGTGTGACCTCCTGGGCTTACAAAAGAGCTTTAACAAGCTCAGGAACAGGTGAAGGTGATGGGCAGAGACGGTTGTTTTTCTTGTTAACTCTCTTGGCCTGCAACAGACTGTGTCTTGCTGGGCTCCAGGCTGGTGTCGTCAGAAGGGAGTGGGAAATGCCAAGTGGAAAGATTGCATATAGCAGTTTGAAGTGTTCACCTGGCTGCTCTCCTGAGACAGCACTTCCTTCTAGATGGGGTGAAACACTGGCACAAAACCAAGCTGGTGTGTTATAAATTATATATGTTGGAAAAGTTAGGGTAATTTAGTTTTTAAAAATTCTCAGTGGATTCAGTGTGTCGGTAGCAGTCAAAGGTAGGGCTGCTTGTGACCTGTGTTTGCTCGATAATCTTACAGAATTGTTTATATTTAATGTAAAAGGCATTTTCATTATATTTTCACAAGTTATGTTCGGAAGAGGAGAAGGACAAATATTGCTACATCCTATATCTTAATTGCTACTCCTCTTGTTTATCTATTCACAGTAAACTTATTTAAACAGTACTTACTTAAACAAATGTAGTTGGGATTTAATTGATTTGTCTATTTTGAAGTACTACCCTATTTCTGTTTATTGTAATTGCTATATTTAATCCAAGGATGATCTAACACGTGCCGCATTCAGTCATTCATTGCTTGGTGTTGTGCAGAAAACACAGGCCAGGCACTGATATGGGCCCCTGGGGGAAATCCTGTGGCCTCAGCTAGAATGCAAAGCGTGTGAAACAGCAGCACAACAATGACTGTGTGCTCCAAACTCCTGCAGAGACCCTAAAGTCCTCGGGAGCCCTCTGAGAGTAACCCAGAGAGGATTTGGTGCTTATTGTACTCTACAGTCCAGTTCAGAAGCAATGCTTATTTTAAAACCCCAAAGCAGAAACCCAACAACAAATACTGAGTGTGCACAGTTATTTCCCTGTTGCTGCTCACGAGAGCTCCAATGCTGCTTCCTTTGGAAGAATCAGTGCTTGAAACCTGGAAATTATGTGCCTGTTGTTGTGGGGCACTCAGTAATGCCAGGACAGTGGAGCCACAGCTTTGGGGTTGGTTTAGATGGGAAGATGTGTGATTTTTATCCTGATTAAAATGTTATCCTCATCATTTGAGTTGGGAGAATATTCTTGACCATTGGTCAGTGGGTGTGGTGGTATTTGTTCCAAGGTTGGACTTGATGGTCTTGGTGATCTTTGCCAACGTTAATAATTGTATGATTCTGTGATTACAAAAACGAGTCATAGGTGACTTGAAAAAGCCTCACTGATTTCTCTGTAGATGAAAACTGGCAGTTCAGTTGGGCTCTCTGGCAAATATATTCTCTCCACCCTCTAGGTCTGCAGCTTAATTTGTTTTACTGAATAAATAAATAGTGTGGTGTAGTAGAGCTATTTATATCTAATGGAAAGGCTCATCTACTCTGTTCTTCTTCTTCCAAAAGTGGGAGTTTACAAGTGATTTAAAAAAAAAAAATCTGTTGACCTTTTCGAATAATTCTCAATTGTAAAGCATGTGACTTTTGTCTTGATATTTTTTTACCCCTTGTTCTTTGGAATGCTTGTGGTTGTGGAGCTCTTCAGACATATGGCTGAGTGATGTGTGGGCTCAGCAATGGCTTTTCTTCTTTATAGATCATCTAATAGAGAAGATTGCTTCTATTTCTGTTATTTATGATTGCAGTACTTCAGTTTGGTCTCATCCATCTGTGTCATATATGAAAGCCATTAGTAGCAGTATTTTTTAGCAGATAACTCTCACCCAACCATATATCATGACAATCTTTTCACTCCACGTAATTTGGAATAAAGCTGGGAATTTACAGGGGAGCCTTATAACTCTAAAAGACAACAGTATATATATATATATATGTATTATTAGTAACAATGTGTTTTTCCAGTGCTGTGCCTGGACAGAACAGTGTTGCCTGGAATGAATTGCCCTCCATTATGTACCATAAATCCCACAAGCTGTGTCAAACATCTTCAGCTCGTTTGCTCTGAGAACACACTGAGTGCTCCTTACCAGGTTCTTCCTTGTTTTTGTGCTGCCCAGTTGGCATTTTCTGCTCTCTGGGAGGGTGGAGGGCAGGGAGCAGCCTGGGAGATGCCACATGCCAGCAGAGAGCGAGCAGTTAGTCTGGTTTTGCAACACAAGGCCTGTTTTGTTTTCTCCATCCCTCCCTGTTCCCCTCCCTGGGCTGCAGAGAGCCTTTGGCTCCAGCAAGTCCAGAGCTGGAGAGGATGGAAGCTCACAGCCACATTCTATATATACACCACAGATCAAAATCACACTGTCAAAACATGAAAATACCTCAATAATTTTCTTTTTAATTTTAGCTGTCAGCCTCAAGATGCCACTTTGCTCTCAAGCTACTCTGCATAATGTGTGCCAGCTCACTTCAGCTCATTGGTAAAATGTAAAGGAACAAATTTCCTGGCAGCCTCTGCAAAGCAGTGTAATACAACTTTCATTACATGAAGGTGGTGAACATAATGTGACTTCTTAACAGCTGCAATAAGTGATGTGAAGCTCTTAACATCTTTTCAAAACAAGTAACAAGTGAGAGGTTATTTTTCATCTCTATTCCTAAAAAAAAAAAGATGTTATTTTAAGCAGACAACACTTTGTTTGCACTTAGCTGAACTAAGTAAATTTTTACATGAGTTCTCCAGATCTGTGTTGCTTTGTGAAATAAAGAAAACCCTAAAAACGAATTCTAAAATGCACTCTAATGTCTGGATTTCAGCAGGAAAATTTGGATGTTAAATTATATGTATGGAAATGATGGCTGTCAGATGGATTTCAGTTCACACTTGTTCTTTTCCCTTTGGATTTATGATTCCATGAGAGTTGCTTGCTGTGTTGCTTATTTGTGTGTTGAACTCTTTGGTTCTCATTTGAGTATTCTCAAAAGGTGAGACAAGTCTGGTGCTTTGGGATCACCTCTTAAGGAACCAGGCTCTTTGGAGATAAGTCACCCATTACAAATGGGAAATAAAGGGAAAAAAATCAAGGCTGCCTGTATTGAGTTGCCCACATCAGTCAATTATTAGGCTGGACACAAGTTCAGTTTTAAGCAGTATATAGTTAACACTGATAACCAAAGCCTTAGCACGTAGTTTTGAGGTGTAGCCCCAGTCCAGAAGGATGAATCCTCTCATTTGCTTACTCTGGCAGCTGAATTGTGGTTTCCATTGCAGTGTGATGAGCATCGTTTCCAGGGAAGTTCACAGCTAAAGTTCACAGGCTGGAGCAAACAGTGGCACTCCTCTTCCCACGTCTTTATCTCGATGCTTAAATCATATCAAAAACAAGGTCGGCATTGTCTGTGGTAGAATGAATTCCTTAACACGCTGTGAGAGGCTGTCAGCTCAGAGATAGGACGTGACTGTGGTGTTTCGTAAATCCTGCCCAAAACAGATGCCCAAATATGCAGCTTGCCCTACGCACATTGCTGAATAAAGGCAGAGTTGGAGCAGCCACTCCAAGGTCCTAACTGGAAGGACAGGCATTGGTGAAGCAGCTCCATTCTACAAATCTTCCAGATATTCCCATAATATTTCTCAGATCTTTTGCATAGATTATGACATTATATTTTGCAAGTTTTACAAAAGTAATTAGTTAACGTCTTTATTTTCTGAAGGATACACTAAGATTTTTTAAATTTTTTTGCATGTGATTTATTCCTGAAAACACAAATCAGTCTATTGTCCTCAAGACTGGAAGGTTTGGAACCAAAAATATAATCTGAAAGTAAAATATGACTCAGCTGCAAGTAATATTAATGGTAATTGCCACTTAGAGATCTTTCAGTTGGTCGAAAACAAACCATCAAAATGATAATTGCAGGATTCACTGGGATTTGGGTTGATTAACAAACTAGACAAGCAAGTGGGCAGCAGACACTGAGCTCTGGCTCAAGTGGAGTCAGCAGAGCTAATCTGGACTCCGTGGAGCAAAACCCACTTTATTCCGTTTGCCCAAAGAATAAACATATGCCACGTTGGAAATAGAACAGTTGGAAACAATTTCTGTATGGGACACTAATAAAAAATAGCTGTGGAGAGAGAGAAGGGTGATTAAACTTCTTTAAAGGCAGACTTAGGGATGGGAATGAGGCCAGCCTGGCATTAACGGGATCACAGCTGTGTCTGCAGTGACCTGCAGGTGCACCTGGTCACAGCTTTCTTCACTATTTATTCATTAAATAAATTCATATGTGTTTTAAATGGGAAAGAAGTGTTAAAAGTTGCCTCATGCAATGAGCTCTTTAGAGCAATTTAGATAATTTAATATGGTTTCCCCTGAAATTAAGGAAATTCGATGTTCACTCTTGTTAAGCAATTCAAATCTATTTTATCCTTCAGATTTGGGAAATAGTGCATTTTTGTGTGTTGGAAATGCAAAATTTCAAGTACACAGAGAATGCATTACCTATAAACAAACTGTGAATTACTTTAAAATCATTTCATTGTTGTCTCCTGACTGACTAATTGATGGCATGGTGTTTATTAAAAGATTTTTTCAATCTCAAATCTTGATTGTCTTTTTCATTGAAATGTGGACCAATTTCAAAATATCAGAACTAAGTTTTAATATTATGAAGGAACCTGTAGTGGGGGTGAAAAGCTCTGAAATACTGACTCCTAAAATAAGCACCCTCAAGCAAATTGTTCTTTTTATGTGGTTTGGAGGGACCTGTGTGTCCTGTGCTGTGTGACAACCTATGGCCTCAATCGCATGGCAGAAGCTTTTTTATTTCAGACGGAAAAAGTTCTTTCAGATCATTCATAAATTTTAAATGGGATTCATATTGCAATCAGGAGCTAATTTTCTTTTCCCCATTATCTCCTGCCAGTCTGTGCTGTGAGAACACTTTGTTCTCTACAACAGGCTTCACTCAGAGAGAGCTCTGGTCCCTCACAGAAGTAATTAACTGGGAAGGACTTCGGATCTTCACAGAGACCTTCCCCAAGGCGTGCAGGGGAACAAATCCCACACCCAGGAATAGGTTTCATTCCAGCTTAACATTCTTCACTCCTGCCTCCTGCTCTTGCTGGATGCACATTGACAGCTCCTGTGACAGAGGATTTAGTTTCAGGAAATGTGGCTTTGTAGAACTGCTCATCCCACACTGTATTTGAGCATTGTGGGATGTCTTCAGCATTAAAGATTTATCATTGTGTAGAGTCTCTTGGTTTTTCAATGTGAATGTTTATCTCCTCTTGAATCACAGAGTTTGCTTGGTGTCTTGTGTCTTTATTGACATGAGGCTCAGCTTTCTTTCATTGACTTACAGATGAAATATTTGTTTTATTTTATATTTGTTACAAAAGAAAAAAAAGCCCCAAACGCCACTACCAACCATTCTAACTGTTGTTTCCCCTTTTTTTTGCCAGTTTGCTGTTTTGTGGTTCATAAGAGATGCCATGAGTTCGTTACCTTCTCCTGTCCTGGGGCTGACAAGGGACCCGACACTGATGTGAGTACATTGACATTTAAGACGCTGCTTTACAGTTTTATGTTGTTACACCCATGAGAATGGGTTACAAACAGGATCAATGGGTTCTTTATGGCAGATAATTGAGTGCAGGTGGGTTTTAACAGTTGTGAAGCAAATATTTATGGACTGAGAGATCTATTTTTGGTAAGAAAAGTAAGATTGAGTGTGTGACCAAGAACAATATCCTCGGAACACGACAACCCCGAGGCGTTTACCCAACCATGAATCAGCATTTTATTTTCTTTGCTTTATGTTGGATGTATTTGATGTTAACAATACCCAGAAAGACAGAAGCGTTTTCTGAGCTTTCTTTGTATCGATCTTATCTCAAAGTGTATCTTTTGAGCTGTCTCTGGTCCTTGTCTCACTGCTCACAAGGATCTATAGCTCCAGTTAAATGACAGTTTAATCTTGAGCCAGCTGGCTTATTGGGTTTTTATTTTATTTTCATGTTTGAGCTAGTCTAGCAGTCTGGATACTCCCATTCCATCCTGCTCTGTCAGTACTTCTGTAGACACGTAGCATTTTTGGTCAACACCCAGTTTTTCCCCTCAACACATCTGCCTGCGTGGTGAGACACATGTGCAGGATCTTTGTGTCACCCTGCTGAAATAATAAACTGATCTCGTTTGTTCACATAAAAATAACATTTCTTTGGGTTTTATAAATCCTACTTTACAGTGAAGTAATTTAACATCTGCTTATGGGAACAATACATTCCAAGTGTTCTTTGTCTGAATGGCTCTGTTTTGTTTCTTATAACATATTCATGCTCTAGATTGTAGGCTATTATCTCCTCTGATAAAATGCACCAGAAGAATTTTCTTGCTAGGTTTTAATGAGCTTCTCATGAATTGTTTCAATATGCCAGCCAGGAGGTCAGTGAACAATATATGGGCAGAAGCTACAAGGGGTCTTGGAAAATTTCAGATATTAAAAAGTTCTCTCATTTTTAAATTTAAATATGGAAAAATGTTGAAGAACTGAGAAGAATTTTTAAAACTTTAATTTTTAAATACGGCCCGCAATCTATATTTAGGTGGAGAAGAAAAATGCTAAAGTTAGGCATGTAATTACCCTGTTCAGTGTCTCTTGTTTAGCTGATACAGACTTTACTATTAAAACAATCATTAGGCAAGAGCAAGAAACCAAAATTATTCTTCATACCTTTGCTTTTCTGGAAGTTCCTGATTTCTTTGACCTTTGCAGTGGGGCAGTTGGCTCTGTATGTGTAGTTTTAACAGTTACAGCTTTTGGAATTTGGGACGTGTGTATTTGAAGTGCTTTGAGCTGCATGGAGGCTGATGTTCTCATGCCTTATCTGTCTGGAGTCTGTTGATGGCAAAACCCTCACTGAGCCCAAAGGGGCCACAATTGAAGCAAAAGCCTGAACAATTAAAGGATATCGGCTTCATTCCTCATTCTCTAAATACAATTCATACCTCCCAGCAATACCTTGCTGATTTGCTTTGGTCAGTCCTAAGATCACAAGGAGAATAACCCAAATCAGCTTTTAGCTTAGTGCTCAGTTGTGATGTGGGATATTAATGGGAGATATTCCTGACTGACAGTTCCAGTGGTGACACTCATGAGTAGCTCTGCTGTGTCTATAATGAATGGTTTGCCCTTAAAAGTGGTTTTGATTATCAATTTTTTTTTCATAGAATGGTTCTTTGGGGTTGCTCAACTGAAGTTCAGAAATGAGAGCACACATTTCTGTGCGAGGCCATTTAATTTTATTGAGAATCTTTCATGGTGACAGAATCTGTGACAGGTTGTTAATGGTCTTTAATATTGCTGACTGCATTTCATGATTTGGGTTTTTGGCCTTGGTGATTAAATAAATCAGCCTAATGCCTCATTTCTGTATTTGGGTTACCAAACGATCATTTTCAATATTTACACAGCAGCAATAGCTCAAAAACACTTGGAAGATTAAAAGCAATCAGGAAATAAAGATGTTTTATTAAAATTGTGCTACATTCGTGGGTACTATTACACAAAGAGGATTGTAGAATATTATACTTTAATTTACTGAAATGTTGCACTATCATTTCAATCCTTTTACAATTCAGCAACTTATTCCTATCCCAATTGCTACAAGCTTTGTTCTGAAATGTAGTGTGCTATAAAGCTTATCATAACATTTAGCAGATTTTAAAATATTAAAACATCTTTTTCTAAATTACTTTGTGCAGGTGCACAATTAATTTGTGTACTCAAATGCTCCAGTGTAACCTTTCCATTAATTGTAAGAGTAATACTGTCATTAGTAAAATTAATTTTCCAGAGCAATAATTATAATGATAAC
>WEIT01019023.1:0-20562 GCA_013389985.1 Dryoscopus gambensis | reverse complement strand
CCCCATGGCAGAAGTGGAGAGATGTAGCTCCCTTGGTGGGAGAAGTGAGTGAAAGAGGGGTTTATTACATCCTACACAGAACTCAAACATACTTGGAAGCTTCTCTCTAGACTGGTTCTTAAAGTAGCCTAAATTACTAGCTGGGACCTAGCTGCACAACTTCTATGTGGCTAAATTGAGACATAGAAATATTTTGTTGTGCTCACTCTGTCCAGACATAGTCTTTGGACAGTCTGAGGCCTGGCAGAGGAACCAAACCAGTTTGGTTAGCAGCTTACCAGTAACTAGTGGGTTTGTGTCTCAATGCACAGGTGTATCTAAAGTGTGGTAGAAAGTAGATCAGATTAGCCTGTTTTAAATAAGTATAAATGACATGCCAGTCTGACCCATCATTTCATTGGCAGATTCAGGCAAAAGGTAATGTTGATTTTATCTTCTTTGGAAAGAATACACCAAACACAGCATCATTGTGTTGTCTGTGATTTGTTCTTTGTGGTTTTTGACAGGCTTTCAGCCACTGGTTTATCTCTACCAGTGTCACACCATCAGAAGCTATTAGCTAAAGTTTTGACAGTTCTTACCTCTTTATCCACTATCATGACACCATTTTACTAGCTTTGCACTCTGTATACTTGCATGCATTGGATCTTGACTAATCAGCTAATTGGATTGTGTTAATCTGCTTTTAAACTGCTTTTATTAGAGACCTTTGGCTGAGATGTTAAGACAGTGTCAGCATGGTTGGCATTTCTGCTTGGATGTAGTGTAATAAATTTTAAACTCCAGAACTGATGAGTTTCACTGTTTGAGAAATGCAGTGCATGTCAGTAAGCTGGACCTGCCTGTTTGGTTGGAAATCAGAAGAAAAGAGGAGAAGGCATGAAGCTTCTTGGAGCTGTTTGTAGAGCCACTGCAGGGAGGTAAGGAAGGTGTAAAGTTCTTGGTGTATAGAGAGCAATCCTGGCAGAAGCTAAGAAGGGTACAGCTACTTACATAGCAGCTATTGCCAACTCTGAAACATGTTGCAGCTTTTTTTCCAGCCCATCCTCAGTTTCTTATCATAGCTGTAGTGCTGCAAGTAGCTATTTTCCCAGATCTTCCCACAGATATGCTTATTCAAGATGTTTCCTGACCTTGTTCCATCTAAAACAATCTTGGTTAATTTATGCAGCCTGGAAAACATGTCTGTGTTCAACCCTAACTGATGCACTTTTGTGAGCTGAGGCATCTCAGGTTGGACTTGATGATCTTGGTGGATTTTTCTAACCTTAATGATGCTACAATTCTGTGGTCTGGCAGGAGGGCTGTGTGAGTGGAGCTGGGCAATAATCTTTTCATTAAATCACAGAAAAGTTGGACAGAAGGGGCCTTTGGAAGCCTTGAATCAAAACCGTTTCCAGCATTATCTCTGGTGAACCTGGTCTTTGTCCAACTTAGTCTTGAAAACCTCCAAGAATCAATGTTGCACCATTCCACTGGACAGCCTGTTCCACTGCTGCCTAGACTTTTCTTATTCACTTTTGTCAAATCTGAAGCGTCTAAGCTGTAGTTTGTGATATTTACCACTCGCTGTATTTCTGCTACTACCAAAGTGAATTTGGGTCTGTCAGCACTCCAGAAGCTCTTTAAACCATTGTAAGCTGCTATTAGATTGCCTCTTGACCTCCCCTTTGCCACCCTAACAAAGCCCAGCTCCCTTAACCTTTCATTGTGGGTCACATGCCTTCTGTATGGTGTTTGTAGTATTTGTGAAGAAGACACACTGTTGGTTCCTGTTCATTTGGAGTGCACCATGACCTCCAGGTCATTTCAGCAGGGCTGCTACACAAGCACTCAATTCCCAGGCGTCAGTGCTGTATGGAGTTAGTCTGCTCAGAAACCAAACTTCACACTTGTAGTTGAACATGGTGAAGTTTCTGTTGTCCTAGTCCTCTGTTTAAGGAGTATTGGGACCTCATTGGATTTTCGACTGAATCTCTCAGGGAGAGACTGAGCTAAAAAGTAATTTACGATTGTCCACGGAGTTGCTGAGGGGTCTGCTTTATCACTCAAGTAGTTGAGAAAGATACTGAACAATATCAGCCTGCTTCTGATACTGGGGTACTCTGCTGATTACCAGAGTAGCTGTAAAGTCCCTTCAGGACTGTCAGCCCAACCAACCAATTTTCAACAGACCGAGGAGTCTGTTCTTGTAGCCCTTACTTCCTCAACTCTCAAGTGAGTATGGGAGAGTCACAGTGTCAAAAAATGCAATAAGTTGAGATATATTGTATCCACCTCTCTCATCCCCAGAGCAGGTTATTTTTGCTACAGAAAGCAATCAGCTCGATGAAGCATGATCTGCCTGTGTTGAGTCTTTTTGATTGCCTTCATGTGTCTTGGAAGTAGACTCCAAGGAATATATATCCTGCCTGTATGAGGACTGAGATGAGGCTGACCGACTTGTTGTTCTCTTGGTCCTTCTTCTTGCCTTTCTTAAAATAGGCATATCAGTCTTTTTCCAACTCTGGGGACTTACTGTGATCGTGTGCATTTTCTCATACATGATGGCCACGCACTCACATCAGCCAACTCTTTTGGCACTGCTGGATGAATCAACTGCAGTCCCAGGTGTTTAAATAAATACACTGAATTTTGCTGGTAAGTCCCTAACCAGTTATTTTCAAACTGCCAACTGCCCAAACTTTCTAAAACTGCACTGGTCCATGCAGGGATCTGGAAGCAAGTTTTTCCATATTGTGATTCTGCTCCAGTAATCTCTGGGCCTACATTTCCCCCGAACTTCCTTTTGCTGCTGGCATTGCTTGCAAAAGCCCTTCTTGTTTCCCTTTGCCTAGCTGGCTAATTCAGCTGTCGCTGGCCTTTGACCTTCCTGGTGTTAACCCCTAGTGACCGAGCAATGTGTTTATCCTCCTTCCCTGGTGCCTTTTTAAGCAGCAGAACTGCGTGTTGGAGAGGATGTGTGCCTGCAGCTTGGGTGTTCATTAAAGCACCGGGAAGCTGTGAGTGCACAGACGGTGTTCCCATCGCTCTCCCTCCAGGGCAGAGGAGTGCCTGCTGAAGATACCATCTTCATATTTACATCATTTCAGTCACTTGCTTTTGTACACATGTAACAGGTCATGAGAAACTATTACTTTCCATATCCCTGATGGCTATTTGCAGTATGACTAATTTATCTCAGCAGGCACTCTATTATAAATATGTATTATATTGGGATAGTGCTGCAAATGGCCATGTTGTTCAGAGGAATTGCTCTGGTTCAACATAATACTTTTACAGTTACACTACAGTGCTACCATTTTTTAATTCAGTGCAGTTAAAGTGTCATAAAATTGAAATATAGGAAGTGAACCTGTCTATTTTTTACTTCAGAGACCACATAATGGTACAATCTTGATACAATCTGTATTTTAAAGTTAAAGTAAAGCAATGCATACATAAAACTTTGCCCATGGTTTTTCCATATGGATACTGATGTGTGCCCTGGAATTTTTTACGTCCAAAGCACTTCAGAGTGAGTGGATGTGATGGAGCTCTGATGGTGACATGTGCGAAGAAATCTCCTTCAGCTTGGTTGTCCTGCTCTCACATTCTTTAGAAACAGTGTGTTGACTGAGACAGGCAGTTTGTCTTGCCGTAGTATTGTCACCTCTTTGTTCTCATGACTTTTACATCTTGATACTTTTAACTTTCTCTTATACCTATTTAGTTCAAATGAATGTGTTTTCTAGTACATTTTATTAGTAGCTACGATTTGTCAGTAGGATGGATAAGTAAATAATGTTGTGAAAGCTTTTCAAGTCAAACTTTGGGTGGATGTGTTTTGTAATGCATTAATGGCAGCACAAATATCCACTATTTCACTAATTGTATTTCTTATTCAAGCTGAAATGCCTTATTTCTGGGTTAGTTTCTAGTACCAGAGCGTAACAAAAGAGCACTTGACTTTGACCTTAATTAAGTTTACTCAGTGAGACACAGTATGCAAGGTCTGCTGCACAATTTTTTTTCAGAATTATGTTTCTTTTAAGGAGATATCTCAAAGGTCACGAGAGACACTTCTCAAAATATTTTCAATAGCAGCTTGTTTGCAAGATGAAATTCCAAATCAGTAAATGAATAATGAATAGAGTTGGAATTGGATATGTAACAATAACTTTTAGAAGTGGGTAAGGTAGAACATGTCCTTGTCCAGTTTGAACAGAAAAAAAAAGTACACTACTTGAAATCAGAAAAGACACCTGAGCTGTACAGCTATTTGAGATTTTGCTTTTTTTCCTGGATAATTCTGTCTGTCCCACCATGTTTGGAATTTTTTTTTGTTTGCTGGTAACTTTTGCCTCAGTACTTCAGTTACTTCCTGCACTTATCTGCTTCTTTGTGGAGTTAGGGAGTACTTTGTTATTCATGGGGAACTAAATCAATCATCACTTTCTCATGTCATCTTGCATTGCATCAGCTTCCTTTCTCAGATGAAATGGATGGGTGTAACTCCTTATGGAGTTCAGCAGTGCTGTTTGCTGTCTTGGTTTTGGGTGGTGGTTGCTCAATATTAGCTTAAGCATTCAAACATTGCAGTTAATTTATATTTATCCATGCCAATGCAAGGCTTGGAGTTTAAGCACTGTTGAGGTAAATGGGCATTTTTACTGCAGTAATGTTCTACCATTATCCCTACAGTCATAATTGCAAAGATTTGCATTTTCAGTGGAAGTGGGTAAGGATTAAGAACACAAGCAGGAGAGAGGTGGGTTCTAGAGATATAACTGAGAATGCAATTTGTCCTGCCAGCATCCTATAATTGCTAATGATGCCTTAGAAGAAATAGAAGAACTTGGGACTGTTGTTTGCAAGATTGCCAATTAGTTTGTTTACTGGGGGCTGACGGAATACGTTATGGGGTATGAGAGCTGACATGTAGCAAAAAATACCTTATCATTTCGAGTTTACTTTTCAGTCTGGAGCTGCATTCAGGTTTGAGTAGAATTAAAATTCTATTGAAACAGAAAAACTGAGATTTTCTTCAGTGCATTGTACAGTCTGCTCCACTCTGATTTAGTTCCCTGATGTCATAAAAGTCTGCTACCTAAGTTATTACATTAATATTCATTGGCTAGATCAGTATTGCACTGTTGGAGCCAATAAATTTTGGTTTGGTTTAAAATCAGAGATGATATTTTATACATTATGTTAGCATACAATTTTTATTAGCATATCAGACTGGGAAAGAGTGATGCATTGCAGTAAAAAGCCAAGTATTTCAAGTTAATTGCTGTTCTATTAAGTAGAAGTGGTGGTTTCAGCTTAAAAGAGTGTAGAGAAATGTTTGGCTAATGAAAAGAGCGCTCAGAGTGATAATAATTGTTTGATGTACTGAAGCTGCTGGCTGAAAATACTCACCTCGGCGGTCAGAACTGAAGGCCCTAAGAAGGAGGTATGCAGAAGCAGTTATAGGATGAGCCCAAAAGGCAGTGGTGCCCACCAAGCCCCCACTGTGGTACTAAAAATAAATAAAGAAATAAAGAGCTGCCAATATGAGTATTCAGCAGCAGGTTTGTCTAACCTGACCTGCTCTTTTTGTCCAGAACAAGTAGTGCAAGAGAGCTAAAAACCACATTAAAGCATTTGGTTAGAGGGTAGCTGGTAGATGCAGGTGTGATCCAGCAGATTCTTCTGCACCGTGCAGTGCTGGTGCACTGCCAGCCCACACAGCCAAGCAGCTCCTCTCCCCGGGCCGCAGTGAGGGCAGAGAGTCAAGGCAGGTGGTTTTCTTAGCTGCTTTCCTTCTCTCCTGCTCACCCTCCTGCTGTGCTTTGAGCAGGTGTGGAGTCATCACTTCTTGGAATGTGCCACCAGTCATCGGCAGCTCCTTGCCAGTTCCCCCCAGTTTTCACACTGAGCGTGATACTCTGTGGTGGGAAATATCCCTTTGGCCAGCTTTGGACATCAGTGTGTTATCAACATTATTCTCATCCTAAATCAAAAACAGCACTATATAAGCTACTAAGGAGGAAAACTAACTCCATCCCAGCTCAAGCTCCGTCTTAATTTCCTTCCACACCCACACCCTCAGGTTCTTACTTCCTCTACCATGACAGGGTTGCAGATAAAACCAGGGTGGAGGAGGGGAATCCAGCTTTTCCTGACTGCTATGGATATCTCTGTTCAGGAATGTTGAATGAAAGCTCCTGAGACACATTTTGATTCATAATACAACAGCAGTTTCCCTCCCCATGCCCCTCTTCAGTGATGCTCTCAACAGCTGCCACAGACTTCTGTGCAGAGATTTGAGCACTGCAACACCACAGGGTTATTTTTGTCAGATTAGAACTATTCAATCCACTGAACTTTGCATTGAAGACTGGATTTGTTTACTTCAGTCTCCCTCTCTTTCTGCTTTTCTTCTGTAGAGAGCTGCTTGTTTTTGAAAATGTCCTGTTATTTGAGTCAGCAGATGTATTTATGGCTCTTTTTGTGATGATGTCTAAAGGCCAGATTTGAACAGGGATTCTGCTGCTGCACAAGACTTGGGGTAAGCTGACTCCATCCCCAGGAAAGTTCAGAGAGGAAGTTTTTCTCCCTCTCATAGCAGTGGAACATAACCCAGGGAGCATTTGGAAGAGTTAGAAATTGAACTCAGTATCTGAAGATTCAGTACTGTCCTTTAATTGCAAACCATTCCTTATAATTTCTAGATGTCAGGGTGTTCCCTCCTGTTACATCTCTGAACTGTGTCACTGGTTTGTCTTTTGTCTAGCTGGACCCATGAAACTGAGTAAAAAGTTGGTAAAGCCATAAAATTTATTTTGGAAGTTAGTGCAAAAGGGGAAGAAAACTTAGTGATTCATATATTATGAAAAATCCACTGAAACTATAAAGGATCAAAGGAGTTGTAGTGAGCACGTGAGAGGGGTAGAATACACTGATCATACGTGTAAGAATAAAGACCGAATATTAACAAGTAGATACGGTAAAGAAATCTATGTCTGTATATGCTGGTAAATGTATATGAGCATATTCAGAAAAAAAAGCTGGACTTCAATAAACTTTTTAATCTACATTAAGATATAGTCCTTGGAAACATCCATTTCAGAATCTGATTGTACTTTGATTATAGGTAAAGATTCAGCTTTTCATTCTAAAATAAGGTTATCTTGACAATATTTAAGGATGAAGGAAATGGACTTAAAATAGATTTGAATTAAAAAGTGTTTGATACTGCTTCTATATTGGGATCTTGGTAGGTTTTTAGATTAGCTTTTAAAGAGGTTTTTAATAATTATTTGGGTTTTTTTCCATCAGGCCAGATACTTCTTTCAGTGACTGGCATAATCTGTATTCATCCAGTATATAGTTTGATGAATATACTTCTGTAGTTTCATAGGTCTTTTCGATCTTTACTGCTTTACCAGTGCACGCAAATTCTGCCGTAGGAGAGTACTTCTGTAGCCATGGACATGCAAAGATCAAGTGCCCTTTCAGTGGCAAGAATCATGGACTGTAAGGGACAATGAGAGTGGCAGGCTCTGGTTAGTATTATATAGTGCATGAATAAAATTATTGCAGTTGGTAAACGTAAGTAGAACATATTGCAGTCTCTGGTACTGAGCTTACCAAAAGAACGTGAGAACCATCTGCAGTTAACACCACGACCACTGGGATTTCTGAGCTCACAATGCTTGTATATAACTCTGGACAGGTTTTTGGCTGATATAAATCACTCTCACCCTACTGAAATCAACGGAGCAGTTGTTAGTTTTATAAATCAAAGTTTGGCAATCTCTGATAGAAAATTTTTTATTGAGTTGAAGCATCATAGAGGTCTCAGTTCTGGGCTGCATTCTTCTTTTTACCTCCTAGGAGATGTTTCTGCAGAACCAATTGTGCTACTTTACTTCCACCTAAGTTCATTTTTTGATAAATTTTAAGCTAGTACATATTTTTTGGCACTTTTAAAATAAACCACGCAAGGATTTGTTACCTATTGTGCAGAAGACAATAAATATAATAATTGAGATGCAGAATAAATAGTGCAGGAATGTAGTCTAGGATATGCATAAAATAACACTTCTGTAGAACAGCAGGAGCAGTCAGGGCTCAGCTCTGAAATCCTCTTTGGAGCTGGTACGGAAAGACACTCGTACTTTGAAGGACATTGCAACTTCAAATTGAAACTGTTTTAAGAGAAATCATAGGAGCTGCAAAGCCTTTCTTCAGAGATGGTATCAAACCATTTTGGCACCTAATCAGTCATTTCTCTCCTTGTTATAAAAACACTGAAGCATTTTCAAGTTAGTGTTTTGGGAATAGCATTTGTACAAGGCTCTCTTGCTGTATTGGAAGTGCCTGCAACGCATTTTTTGAGGAGGAGTGTTTTGCAGCTAATGATCATGAAGAACCGCCTCATGCTAATATTCTTCCAGTCCTTTTGTGCTCAACCACTGGGTTGTTTGATGGAAGCTCACATTTCACATCTCCTCTTATCCAAGGGTTATGTCATCGTAAATTGCCTGCGGCAGAACTTGGCATTCTCCTGCATTTCACTGTCTAATGGCACCAATTGGGTGCCTCGTGGACCTCATCAGATATACATGACTGCTCTCAAATCTGGCCTCCTCATTCCGCCAGGGACTGAGTCTTGGACCCTAATGAGTGAGAAGCTGGGAGGAAATGCGGTTCTTCTAGACAATAAATTAGGTTCAGAAAAGAAGCATTTATCTGTTGAAAATGTTTACCTTTTGGGGACTCTGGACCAGACTTTGTACAGCAGCAGTGTAAGTAAATTGACTGGCATCAGATAAAATGATGCACTGAAATCAAGCTGCTGAGCAATAGGCTATAGGCATGTCTTTGAAAATACAATGAAGTCAGCTGCTGTTCTCTGTTGCACCATAAGCAGGGAAGGATATGCCCAGGGTGAGCTGCACTTTGCTTTGGAATAATTCACTCTTCAGTAGAGAAAGATTATTACAAAACCTTGATCCAAAATAATTCTTTTATCTGATGTGTCACTTCTATAACAATGTAACATAAATGTATTGAGGTTGTTTTTTCTTGTGCTCTCAGAAGAAACTAAATCTCCACCATTTTTCTTAACATTTATAAGAAAACCTCTCTCATGTAATAATAAATCAGCTTATCCTAAGTTATTGCTAGTGTATTTATGTGATGCTCTGTGCTGCTTAATTTATTTTTTTTACCAACATCATCTTCTGTTTTCTAGTTATCTTTTCATTACATTCAGATGAAACTACTCTCTTAATAGTTAGGGGAGGATGCTGTGACTGGTTCTTATGGCTGACATGGATAGCACTCTTGTTACCCTATTCCTTTTCCATCTCTTTTGCTTTTATCTGTTGGTGCTTGCCACACACTATAATCACAAGCACTTTTAGGTCAGCGACTGCTGTGTTGTTTTGTTTTTAAACTGTACTTGTTAGCAGTTGGACATAACACCAAACCTGATTTTGGGTTCCAACTGCTGCCATTATGGGAATATTTAATGACAATAAAATGCTTTACTTCTCTTTCATTTAGAGTTCCACCTAATCTGACTAAGCAACCAGCAGTTAGTAGGCAGATCTAAATGAAATATTATTACTCTATAAAGCTGTTTAAATATGAATGACCTTTTATTTAAGATGCATAAGCATTTTTCCAACATTTGCATTATTAAGCAAAGTATATGCTGTAAAAGAAGCATTTACTGCTTGCTTGTAAAAATAAAATACAATATTGTTAAGTTAGCTGGAAGCTTGTAGATATCCTAAAAAGATGACAAGGTAAGATAAACATTAGAGCTAAGCCAAAATTGCTCTGGAGGTCTTTCTGAATAGCTGTCAGTTTTATGTTCCCCTAGCACAATAATGGGCACTCCCAGGAGGTAGGAGTCTCATGGGATAATGATTCTTCTGAGGTTTAGGCTGGTTTTGCTATGCCCTGTCCACAGATTGGTAAGACTGCCTTATAATTATTCTCCTCCTCTTTCACTAGATTTTTCTAATGTAGAAATTAATAGAATTAAATTTGTATACATGCACTGTACTTACATTACCTAGCCTATTAATGAATTTCAAGCTGTATTGAATGCTATCAGATGGCAATAGTAAGTGGTCTGGTTAGCTTTTATCTTGCAAATTGGATTTAAGTCTCACTGCCCTTGCCTCTTGAGATGTGTTTCTTTTTAATATTCAGGTCTATTTTCTGCTGTCATAAGCAGGCATATTTACTCTCTCAGACTGGGATACCTTTAACTATCCTTGAAAATGTTAAGAACAAGAAGTAAAAGTTTAAAATAAATGCATATTTTACAGCTGTTGATTATTTTTATGGCTCCCAGTGTACAAAGCTGACACAGTTGCTCAGTATCTCCCTTGTGAGCATCAAATAATATTGATGAAATGAAGCAAAAACCTGGCAAAACCTCAGCTTCCTTTGGGGGTGGGTTGTTGGGCAGCACACTGTCTCAGTCATTAGTTACAACTGATGTTGCCAATAAACCCACAGACAACCAGTAACCTTATCCTTTGGGCTCTCAAGGAAATCTGTATTTTGGGAGGTTTTGCTACTAGAATGATCTGACAAGCTTTGACAGGCTTTCCTGTATGATATAAAAAAAAACATACAGGAAAAGCAGGAAAACCTTTTTTTAAAAAGATAAACATGGATTGGTGTCTTTACAAGATGAAATACCCACCCTAGCTCTGGTGATGTTGGACATGAATGAATTAGCTCATCTTTTTACCCAGCTTTCCTGTCTCCCAGGATGAGAGCAGAACTGCAGAGTGGTTGTTGCTACTAAGACTTGCTGTTCTTGCTCAGCACCAACCCTGCCCCTTAGCTTAAAAAAATGGCATCATTTTGTTTTGGACATTTGCCAGATCTTTCCAAGGGAAAGGCTTGAATTTTTTCTGTTCTTCCTTCTGTGTTCCAGAGAAATATTAGTCAGTTTTGAGTCTCTGAGCGTGTAGACACACGTTTGTCCTTTGGGAGTAATGAAATGCTTGAACGTGAACCTTGCTTTGTTGGGTGAAGATCAGTGTTTTACCAGAAGAACAAAGCTCTCCTTGGTTTCGTTACTGGGAAGGAATTGATGGAAAGCATCTCTTTTGTGTCCATAGGTATTGATCTGCCAGAGTACTGGTACCTCCATGTGAGCCCTGGGGGCTTAAGACACAAGGACAAAACAGCTTCTGTAATTCTGCCGTGCATTTGGCCAGGTTTCATCATCAAGGCTGTGGTTATGCTATGGCATTTAAAGAATTCTGACTCATTTGCTGTTTAAAGGGAAGACCATGCTGGATCATATAGATCAGCTGCTGATTTTGGCCCACAGAAAAAAAAATGAGGGCATTTGATGTCTAAACTTTACCATTCAGGGTATAAATCAAAGTAGAAAGTGTACTTGCTTAATGGTATTGTATTGAATATTGTTTATTATTTACCTGCTGGAAGCTTACAGCAAATACATTTGCAAAACTTTTGATGACTATTGCTTCTTTTCCCTGAGCCTCTGCAATGAAATGTACTAAATATTGTTGTGCCAAAAGCATAACCTTATTCATAATTAATTGTCCTTACACAAAGTGTTTCAGTGGGATGAGTTAGAGGATTTGTTCAAAATTGCGGCAATTGGGTGTATCTTTAAAAATAACAGGATAGAAGAGGATATTTTTTTCATTACTCACTGATTTTATGATCGACGACATGATGGATGTGCTTTTAAGCACTAGCTGTACCATCTACTGAGTCTTCCTGTAAGATAAGCGGGATATGAAACAAATTTTCTTATTTTTACAAGGGTGAAGAACAATTCCAGAAAAGTTATTGAGAAAAATTATGCTTTCTCCTTCCTTTGTAATTTATTTATGTAAAAATAAACAGCCTATCTCCTATTACAGAGAAGCAAAATCCATTTTTGTGTAGGAATTACTTCTTTCACTCTATTTGATTTACTTGTAGCATGTAAAGAAATTTCATTCTAAGACACTTAAATGCTGTATTCTTGTGCTGTCTGCGTCTTTAAAATTCACAAAGTAGGAAACCAGGATATTATCCAGGCTGCAGTTGCATCTTCCTTTACACATTGTGGGTGGTTAAATTCTGTCCTCTCACTCGATGCCACTGGAGGCACTGGTACAGCTGTCCTATGGGCACCGGTTTGGAATTGTTTTCATTGACGGTGAAAATGCTGGAGAGACATGGGGTTGGCCTCATCAGACATGCCACTGGCCAGAGTTTCTCTGGGGGAAACGCTGCCAACATTGCAGGTTGCAAAGAAGAATTGTGTCGCCTATGCCCAGGCACAGACCTCTTGGTTAGTTTGATAAAACTTGTGGAAGACCTAAGTGTATTTTAAATTTTATAGTGTTTCATACAAGGTATTTTGTAAACACCCGATTCTGTAAGAACTCATTATCAATCGTAAAAGTGCCAGGCTGTAGTAAAAAGCTCTTGGAAGAATTATAGACTTCCACAAGGCAATTAAAATTCCTCCCAAGTAAGGAAACAATTCATAAACCATATTCTTCTGAGGGGAAATACTCCATGATAGTATTTTAAACACTGGTAGTAATTCTTTTATGGCTAAAATTGCAGGGAGAAAAGTGTAGTTACATAGACCTGTCTAAGACATAAGATTCTTGTCAGCATAAACGTATTATCATGGAACGGAATTTTAAGGTCAACATTTCTCTAGTATCTAGATCCAAAGTAGTAAGAGCAGGAGCAGCTGTACTGGCAGAGCAGTTAAATGGTGGGTGATGATAGAACAGGCTTGTGATGTGTTTGTCCAACTGTACAACATACTTGCAGCTCAGTAATAGCTGACCTTAATCCAAACTATTTTCTTTGAAGAGATAAATTGAAGATTCAGAGGCTAACTTCACATAAAATAATAATTCAGTTGGCCTTGAACGTAGTTGATACATTTACATAAAACTGCCCACCATAGACTATGATTAATAGTGTCATTTTTTTCTAACAGGGAAAGTATATAGGTACAGTGTTGTTTCTTATCCTAGGAGCCCCAATTATTCTGAATTATATTCAAGAGCTGTGGGAATGATAAATATGCTTTGCAGGTGGGTGGTGTTTTTCCTGTTTTTCACGTTTTAATGTGAAGACACAAATACTGCAGCAATACTACAGGACCTATAAAGCAAGCCAAAGTGAAGTCTAATTATTTGCTAAGCTTTTATTCTTCTGCAGATCATTACACCTGTTTTGAATGACAGGACAGTTCTCATCTCTAATGTCCAAGGCTTGAAGTTGTGCTTAGGCCATGGAGTTCATTGAGGTCCCTGGGATGTGCATAGGCCCTATGCCAAATATGACACATCTTGTAATTTTTTGAAGTTGCCACTGTAAATTCTCTGATTCCCATGGCTTTGCTGAGTGAGATGAATTACTGGATTTCAATTTCATTCTGAGTATGCAGTTTCAGGCTTTAGAAATACTTACATTTCCATATCCAGATAGGGCAAGTGCAGGGCTACATGAGGCAGATGGGGGTGATCTCTGAAAGTTCATGAACAGCCTCCACAACTAACTGCAGATTAGGACCACCTCATATCCTTGAATAGACAAACACTTGGGCCCTTGCTTAGAGAGATGATAAAACGTCTCATGTCAAAAATAACAGAGTTACCAAAAGCAATGATTTGGACTTTGCTAAAGGTTAGTAAGTTTTCAGGGAATGTGCTGGCTCCTTTGATAAGCTAGATAAATGGGTATCATGTCAAGGTATGAGTGAATTTCTGGAACTGGGAATGTGCTGGCAATACTTCAGCATAAATGTTCTAATTGAAATACTTCATGGTGACTTTTTTAATGCCATTTTTTGGCATTCTTGTGGTTATTTCTGTCATATGCTCTTTCCTACCATGCCTGAGCTGCTTTGCTGAGTCCACAGATCATTGGCTAGAAGGTTGCAGGGGGTGTGTTTTAGGATGCAATAAGTAAATGACTGGAAATGCACTGCCATTTCCTGCACAGTGATAAAATTACTGCAGCAGAACTATTCTCAGATATGCCAGCTGATTATCTGGTTTTGATTTTCAGCCAGGAGCTAACTGGTCATTAGTTAGAAGCTAAAGTATATCTGTGTAAGATAGGAGGTCTGCTAATGTGATGTGATTTAACTTATGTCATGTGCTTATTCCTAAAAAAAAGTCCAATCTCTCAGGCAGGGCTCTGATTGTCCTATTTTAATGCCTTGATGCCTCTGGTTTGTAGGATAAAGGATGAAAAGGTGAAAATAACTGTGTTAGATTTTAATTACACTGGCCTTAGCGTTAAAACAGAGAATGGTAACAATCATTGGGGTGTAATTTTTAGTGACCAAATTAAATTTAACAGCAGCTAATAACTACAACAAATTTTTTTACAATGCAGAATGGAGATATTTTGTGATGTTTTTTCATTGCCTACCTTTCTAGTTTTTAGACAGAAATCTATAATGATGTGTATAAGGAAATTCTGCATTATTGCTCTGGGGAAAATCCATTTCAGAACACTTAAATTATGGAGGTTCTTAAATGCCATCCAAGGGCAATAGATTCTGTGTGATTCAGCATTAAAAAGAACCTACCTGTCTAAGATTAGGCATGTGAATATCCCTCTGCACTCTTAAATCTTGCACATTTCCCAGGAAATATTTAAAGCATTGGGAGTATTTTCATCAGCTTACTTGGATCCCTGTCAGCTTCTTGGATTTGCACTCTGAAAGAGCTTGTTTAATTCTATTTTTTGGGCCCTAAGAAAGACTGGACTCCTAAAGAGCATTTGAAAACTAGAACTGTACAGATACCTTTCCCTTTTACACTTCTGCTACTGCGATTGAGAACCCTGATTATTCTTTCTCGATTTCCAAATTTAAAATGATATTTTCAATGCTTTTAATTATCTTTAAATCTGTGCAGAATAGAAAGGCAGATTTTTTAATTAATGAGATATTGCTCCAATCTGATGGTCATAGCTGGCTGAACACCACCACCAATTGCTGAACATGACTCCTTATGCTTTTGTTCTACAAGTTTAGCTGTGGATTTAAAAAATTCAAATCTCCTGTAGTCTGTTGGAGTACATCCCTAATAATTCGCTCACTGCACAGTCATATTTTATTTGATACTTGGTCTCCTCTAAATTTTTAAATTTACCTATTTGCATGATCTTTCACCTGCATTTTAGTTAAACAGACAAGGATTAACCATGAACTGACCACCTGTCTGTTAGTGGAATGATACAGTTTTGAAATCTGAAGCAAAAGCAGGAGAGAGCACAATTTGGCATGACCCTAATTCGTAGAACTGGCTAAATGAGCTACCTTCACAGCAGTGGCTTCTAATAGCAAGTTTGTGGTAGGCAAAAGCAAAAGATACAAAATAGCTGTCAGTTTATATTGTGGATGTTAAAAGCTTACTGTTTCAGTCTAATTGCTGTGCTAGAAAGAACTCCACCCCTTTTGTGAGCTTTTTTGACATTTAAATTATACACTATTGCTGATTTTTAATTTTTTTTAAAGAGAGAACAGTGCAGTGGGAAGCTCCCATCATCTGAATTAATACACCAATTATAAACTGTGTTGCAAGTAAACAGTTTGATCATTTCTGTACCTTATACTGAAAGCTAAAGTGCCTCATTAGGACAAGTACTGAAGTCTCATTCCATATTTTAGCTGTCCATGTACTGGTGATGAGAAAGTTCAGTGATAAAGCTGGCAACTGCTCACTCCTCCACAGGCAACTCTTCATTCTGAATGAAACATTAAACAGAGTTTTTGACATGCTGAAATGTTTCAACAGCTACATTGCTAATTATTAACGCAAGAGAGGTAATTTTGCTCTTCACAGGAGCAGTGACTTTTCAGGAGTTAGAGGGGGGGACTCGTTTGACAGTATGATTATTTGCAACTTTAAAAATAAGAATATTCTTTCTCACAGCGTGGCCAGATGTGCCTGTAAGGGTGGTTATACGTAATAGAAGTCATCATGATGTCCAAAGTGCATGCCAAATGAGTGCAATCAAACACAGAAAAACATGCCAGTTTAAAGTAGTTTGCAAAATGACTGCAAAGTGACATAGTTGTGTATGTGTATATATTAATTGTTGAGAGGGCAAAATAAATTAAACCAGCCCTTCACCAGCACAAGATTAGCCAGTAGGGGATCAGCTGAGGAGAAAATTACCATCTATAAATGGTTTTTTTTTAATCACGGAGTGGAAACTAAAGAATGGATCTATGTTTTATGCGTCAGAAAGGAACTGATGCCCCCTAAAGAAGCACCGTTATTGCTCCTTCTCTTTAGTCTCCATTCACAAGTGTATGCCAAGGACCACCCAGCTGGAGAACTGCTTGAGGGAAAAGGACCTGTGTGTTATGGTGGACACCAAGTTGAAAATGAGCCGGCAATGTATCATTCCCATGAAGATGGCTGATGGGATCCTGGGCTTCATTAGGAGCAGCATTGCCAGCAGGTCAAAGGAGAGGTGATTCTTCCTCTCTGCTTGGTGCTGGTGAGGCCACACCTGGATTGCTGTGTCCAGTGCTGGGCTCCCCAGTGTGAGAGAGCTGTGGACCTGCTGGAGAAAATCTTATAAAGGGCCACAAAGGCATTGTAAGGCTGGAGGATCTTCGCCTATAAGGAAAGGCTGAGCGAGCTGGGACTGTTCGGCCTGGAGAAGAGAAGGCTCAGGGGAATCTTATCAAAGTGTATAAATATCTGAGAAGAACAAAGAGAACAAAGCTAGCTCTTTTCAGTGGTGCCCAATGACATTACCAGTGGTGATGGGCACAAAAATGAAACACAGGAGTCTCTGTCAGAGCATCAGGAGACACCTCTTCACTGTGAGGGTGACTAAACACTGGCACGGGTTGCCCAGTGGGGTTGTGGTGTCTCCATCCTTGGAGATTACTCAGAAGCTGTCTGGACATGGTTATAGGTGGCCATGCTTGAGAAGGGGCTTTGGACCAGATGACCTCCACAGGTACCTTCCAACCCCAACCATTCTGTGGTTCTGTAATGGCCATCCACATTATAGTCAACTGAATAATAAAATTCTGTCTGTATGAAGAAAAATATAAAAAGCCCCATGTGCGTAAAGAGTGCAAACGCTGTTTATCTTTCACAGAAGCTTTTACTCAGCAGTTTTATGTTACTGTTCTATATATAATTACCCATATAAAAATAAGAAAAATGTATTTAATAATATATGCTAACTTAATGTTTTGGAAACAAAGCAATAAATATGAAAGTGTACGTGTTAAACCTGTGAAAAACTTTTTAAAGGAAATATACAAAGGACATTAAAATACTCATAATTATTAGTCTTGGTTCTAAAATAACAATAGAAGATTAAAAAAATTAGTAACTAGACTTGTTCATCCGGTGAATCATTTATCTGCACACTGCCAGTAAACCAGTGGCTTCCAGATTGGCTTTTCCTCACACAGAAGTGTCTTTCCTTGCACATGCAGCTCATAGTTTTAAAATTAGTTGTTACTGGAAAGGAAGTCCAAAATTCAGACAATGGTGGCAGAGAATCCAGGCTGAGGCAGTTCTCCGAAGGTGAACTGCAAAATATTTTTGTATAATCTTATAGTAGGAACAAAGGCAAAAAAGGGAAAATCTTTACTCTTTTTTTCATAGAGACTATAAGAAATCAGCGAATAATGACAGTTCCCCTTTGGTAGCTGTCCTGCTGCTAGTCTTCTTAGCTCTTTCCTGTCTTGGGAATCACTAATACTTTTTAGCATATCTAGAACTGGGCATGACCTGTAGCTACAGTATGGATATTTATTACTGTTCTCCTTATGCTTAGAAATGCCACCTTGTAAGTATGAAATATTTGATTGATCTGGTATAATTTGTGGGCTTTCCTGTAAAAAAGAGTTTATGCTTTCCAGTGCATTACTGGTCTTGGTAGTCAAAGGAACCACTCTGAACCTAGTTTCTTATTAGACCTGCTTTAGCCAAGTCAGTCCCGGTGCTGGTAGCACGAATCCACACGTGTTGGTGTTACATCATCATTTTCACAAAGTACAAGGAAGCAGTAAAAAGCAATTCTATCATTCCAGTGTCTTTCACAACTACATCCAGAAAGGTGTCACTTTGGTACAAAGCCAGGCCCAGTGAAGAGCAAGGGTTGAAGTCCATGGATAACTTTTACTTGCTATATAATTAATGTAAGACCATTTCTCAGCAACTGCTTAAGAATGGCTCTGAGTAATGCATTAACCCTTTGCTGCCCATTATTGGCAGTAATACTGTATTCTGTCTTCATGTTTCTTTGAAACAAAACCTTATGTAGTTTTACTTTTTATGTGTCTGCTTAAAGCTCTGCCAGCTTTTCAGTCCTCCCATTACTGTAGTCTTCCTATACTTACTCAGCTTTAAGGGCTTCATCAGCTTTATGAGAGTATTTTTTCCTAAGATCCTTTTCATCCTCTCTGCTCTGTGAAGAGTAAAGCAAATAAAGTGAAGAAATAACCTGGTTTTTTCCCCACTCCCATTTTCCAGTTCCAAGTATCATTTTTGGTTTGACGATTTTCTCCAATATCTTTTCATGTCAATTTTGTGTTATGAGAAACCTTCTCATAGCTGTAATATTCCTCAAGAGTCAGCATTCTGCATTCCTTTTGTCTTTCTGTTTAGCATACAACTGACTTCTAGTACTTTTTTAGGTCTAATAAATATTCGCTTTCTCAGCCGGTATGTTTCAAAGCTTTTCATTAATAGTATTACCTGTAATATTATTTGTGGAAGTCTCTCATGCTTTTTTGCCAGTCCTGGTCTTTCCAGTAAGTTTTGCCAAGGTCATTTATGATACAGTATTGAGAAGACTCAAAATAATTTTAAAAATACCTAAACTGGATATTCTGTAATTCTTTTACCGTGAGTCTTTCATACTCTGACACTCACAAAAATGTGTCACAAATGACCTTGGGATATTTTGTTGGGTTTTTCAGAGCTGTTACTCATCTTGTGATCTGAGTTTCTCCTTTGACAACTGCTTTCAACCTTAGCTGGCACTTTTTCTGAAACTAGACAAGAAGTCACTGTAGAAAATATGAACCTTTCAAGAAAAGAGCAATAGGAAAGACCCCATCTTACCACCTGAGAGTATCTCAGTGAACCCTTTTCCCCATGCTGCCAGTCACAGTTTTGATAGTTATTATGATCAGAGTTCATATGAGGAATATCATTACATAAGACATCAACACAGGGCATTTGTCGTATGTGCCGAGTCTGATTGATTGATTGATTGATGGATTGATTTTTGCTAAGTGGCTTGAAACTGAGGTCCATTGTCCTTGCTGAGACCATTACCATGTGCAGAACTGAAAGCACAAGCTGTATGAGTTGAGGTGTCCTGTAGTAACTGAGCCGACCACCCAAACTTGTACTGGTAACTTCCATGAGCCAGAACTGCTGTTTAAAGTCCAGCGATGGAGAGTGGAGCAGAATTTAAAGAGTAGAGCTGCTGTGTAATACAGAGGAATAACAAAATATAGAAGAACAGAAATTTCAGTGGAGGCAAATAGTAGTTACCAACTCTGCTCAGACAGGATTTGCCTCTTTTGACCTCTGACTTAAGAAGTGTTGAAGTTCAGTCTAATCTAGTCAACCAGGATGGGAGTCGTAAGACTTTACCGTACAAGGATGAGAGTTGTCTAAACAGGGGCCTAGCAGCCTCCTGCCACGAAGGAAGGAAGAGATTTCTATCTGGGTTGCACTAAACCTCTCCCTAGTCCTCAACCATGACCCTTGTCTCCAAGTTGTATTTAAACTAATTATTCTTTATTTCCCTACAAATGGGTGCCATGAAATTCATGATAGCTTCACAATAAACTCTATTAATACTCTCACCCCTATGACATTTTGTTCCCTGTGATTTAGGGACATGCTTTCAGCTGAAGGGATCACAGGCGATGTAGCAGTACCTTGTAATGGTGAATGTGGAGCTGGTGACACATGGGTTTCCTCTGAGTGTGCTGTCTTTTAGAATTATTTTAGCTATTGAGGAATGGTTCTGTCCACTCTTTCCAGGGCTGACAGATTCATAACCGTGACAAATCAAATGCAATCATTGAGAGTTTTGTTTTATGACTTATCTCCTGGATAATTCTCCATCTCGGCTGCAGTGTTTCCTCACCATCAGTCTGCCTACAGCTAATGAAGCACTTTACAGCCACTTGTAGATCAGCTTTCACTGTTGAATTTACTGCACGCTTTTTAATTAATTTGGAAGACTAAAGCAACAACTGATACTCGGTTTTCCAATGTTTCTCCCCCTATTACTTTCTTTTCTGAAGTCACAAGTATAGATAATAAGATATTGGCATTATCTCAGTGTTTCTTCTTTTGGAAGAATATAGTAAGTGAAGAAGGAAATTCAGAAATTCTCTTGCAGTAGCACAGAAGTATCGACAGAAGAATTTAATGCACAATACTATGATGTTACGGTAAATTATATGTGAAGCAATAGATGTATGGGGGGGGAAAGAGTGACATACTTAGTTCCTGTATGAATAAATTTCATTTTTCTCATTAATAGCTT
>WEIT01019014.1:0-11483 GCA_013389985.1 Dryoscopus gambensis | reverse complement strand
ATGAGTATGACAGAGTAGCACATGAAGCCTCTTTTTTTTACATTACTCTTTTTCCTAACATGCTCTATGTTATCAACACTGAAACGTGAACCTATGGAAGAATAGGCTAATTAGTAAGGTTATTAAAGATATCATTTATCACTATCAGCACTTTTGGCTATGAGAACAGGATCTTGAAACCTTTTCTATCACTTAAACTCACTGTAGAATAGGAGAAGAGTTAGATACCAGAAAGAAGTCAATTAAAATCTATATGTTCAACATGCAGATGCCTAGAACATGCCAAAGGCAAGCAGTGATGACCAAGACAAGCCCTGTGTCCCACTGAGGCCTCCACAGTTTGACCCAGTCATTAACAATGCGTGTCACTGAATCTCCTCTTTAGAGAGTCATGTTTTTTAAATGAAAGTACAAAACTCATTCTGTTGAAAGGCAAGAGGATAAATTTCATTACCGGACTATCTGTAGTTTGAGCCATTCCCCAAGTTTGAGTCAGGGGTTCAGTTTTGTGAGGAGCCAGGGAACAGGCAAATGCACAGATACGATGCCATAGCATGGTTAGTGGTCCCTGATTGTGCAAGAAGGAATTGCTTGCTGCTGAATGGAGAGAGAGGAAGCTTCCGGCTGAATGCTGGGGGAAGCTTCATTGCTCCTAAGATCACTGAGAGGGAGTCCTCTGTTCCACTGCCAGAAATGTATCTGCTAAACAGAAAATAATGAAGCAGCCAGCGGTAGATCCAAGCGCTCCAACACGAACTTTAAGTTTCTATGGTCTCACAAGTGATTTGAGTTTGATCTAGTTTATCTCCAATTCCCGTTTCATTCACTTTAGAACTAATAAGGAAAGGTGTGAACTGAAGTCCATGCCTCCAACAGATTAGCCTCTTCCAGATCGCCTCATCCCTACCAGCCTGTCTCTACACTGTATTGTAAACTGTAACTGTAGGTAGCACAGTCATTACTGGAAAGCTGCAGCCAGAAGCATCCCCTTTTGCCTACAGTCTTATCGCCCTGACACAGTGGGCAATTTGTTCAGAATTTTGTAATAAACTCTAGCTATACCAAGAAGCTCAAACTAATAAAGTTTACATGATCTTACCTATCACAGAATGGTAAGGTTGGACGGTACCACAGTCTGTCAACTGGTACAGCCTCAAGCAAATGTAAATTATGAACTGGATCATGCAGGTGATACTTAAATTTTCTGAAGAGTAGTAGACAAGAAAAAGGCAGAAGAAGTATAATTACAGAAGAACCAAAGAGAATTTTATTACCTTAATGATAGGCTTGATAACAATAATTATTTGACTATGATGAAATTATTAAAAGTATGTTAAACAGAAAGAAGTAGGCCAGCATATTATTATAGCAAGGTGAGTCCAGAGGGCAGAGAGAAAAAAAAAAAAAGGGAAAAAAAAAATCTGTTTAATTTTAACTGAACAAATTTCTGACTAGTCACATTAAGAGTATTGCAGAGTCAAGGGAAAAGCCCTCCCAGTTCTGTGAAAGGGTAGGGCAAAATTGGTCACTCTAGATATTTTTCCTGGAAGAGAACAGTTCCCCTCAAAGAGCATCAAAAAGAAGAATATTTGTAGGATAATACAGATAAAATACATGAGTAGAGGGTAGAAAATTTAATATATACAGAGATAGTAATTTTGTTTGTTTTGTTGCATCCTTTTGTAGGATTCTGCCCCAGGAAAAGTGTTGAGGAAAGCTGTCACCATAGTCAAAAGCCCAAAAAGATTGGAATGCATGTCAGGAGAACCACTATGAGAAGACGAAAGGATTAGAAGGCATTTTTTTTTTGACAGAAGTACAAGGGAATTGTGTATGGTATTTCAGACTACATGGTCTTAATTCTGTTGAATTCTATTCTGTGTAATCCAGGACTCTCTATTCTTATTAAAAAATTGGGCCTCCAAATTAAAAGCTATGTTTTACCTAATTGTTACGGAAGGCCAAAGATAAAGCAGAGCATCTGGAATGCTATTATGCAGATTCAAACAAGCCCATGAGCTTCCATTCTATTTTAATTTCTGGAAAGGCATAATTTAAAAAGGAAGGACGAGAGTGAAAAAAACAACAGCATAGAAAAGGCAACAGAGTAATCTAATTAGTTTATGTTCCTTCAATTATATGTATATATAGTTTTTTGTATTTTATACAAAAATTAAAACAAAAACATATCTAGTTTATGCCATCCAACATTTTCATTTAAAAGAACCATCAACAGGGAAATGGGTTGTATGTGTGTTCGTACTGGGTGTAATTGTAGCAGTGTCATTTTCTGTGTACTGGTGGTCCAGAAGATGATGGCAAATGTGTTATGAAAGGGTTCTGCAACTCATCCCAAATGAAAGAGGAACAGTGGTTCCTTTGGAGACTTTCCTGAATGTTTGTTTTCCTTCCTTTTTTGTTTTACTATTTTAGCACTCCAAAGCAAAAGTCATTTCCAGTAAAAAATATAAGTTTTTCCTTTGTGTATGGATAGCATAATTAAACTACTGATGCTTTAAAAGATGGAGTTTAGATCCTGTTAAGCAGATTTTTATTTGTATTGACGAATTCATTTGACATCTGCTTACTACCTAAAATATTGCTGCTATCATCTAATGACCAGACATTCTGGCTCCATTCACTGGAAGTGTCATTCAATAGCTGCTCTTTAGCACTAAATGTTGCATTACACAGAGTGATGGAGTATTATGAATTTAATATATTTTAATTATTTTTCTAATGTCATGATTGAGCATTATGAAGCAGGTGTTCTAGAAAGAGTCAAACACAGTGAGTTATCTACAAAGCAATTTTATTAAAACAGTTAGAAATGTTTGTGTCTGAAGTGTCTGAAAGCTTTAAAATTCATGTAGAGATATTATTCTCTGCCCAGTCATTTCCTTTCAATACAAATACATGCAAATTTTCATTTCCTTATACACAAGAATTTTTCAAGAGAAGATGAGTGTTCCTTAGGTTTTTCCATTTAATTTGCAAACACTCTACTTTAGCATTCTCTCTGCCATTTCTGAATGCCAAAAAATATCCTACAAAGCAATGGAAACACTGCTGGGAGTTGGACTGGCATAAAACACCACATCTTGCTGGACACTGCATTATTTTTATGAGGTGCTGGGTACAGTCACTATGCACTGGTTCCACAGTGGATTGGACTGCAAATAAACTTGCAGTTTTGGACTAAGAAGAAAGAGGATCAACAGGAGTAACAGCAGTAAATGACTCTTTAAATATGGGGTACACTAACTGAGTCACTCGCTAAGTAATACTATTTGATTTGGGAGATTTAGTTGTTCCTTGCAGCAGTGTAAAAACATTCCCCTTGGACTTTTGCTCAGGAGTGACTGACATTACATTTCAGAAGAAGGAGAGAAAATTACAGCAGTCCTACCCTTGAATCAAGGTTAAAGGCCTTCCTCTTTAATGTGCACACACATAGTGAAATGTTGGGGTGGGAGGGAAGGAGGAACTTGGACAAGGAGGGAAAGTGGATGGTGATTCTCTAATAATGTTGCTGTCAGAGAGCTGTGGGAAAAGGCGAGAGACCTGAAGAGTGACAAAAGGCTTGTTTACATATGCCCTTGTTTTGGGTAAGTGGTTTCAAAGATTTAGCTTCAGCACTGCCATCACAAAATTGCTAGGTAGACCATGGGATATAGCACCACACTTTGCACAATTATTGTGATAATAATGGACAGCAAACAAAGTAAAAATATCCGTTTGTTATAAAGCAGATGGTAACATTAAGGTAAATTATATAAATTGTTGCAGGAAATGGGAGGCATGTATTTTTTTATTGAATTTACTTGGGATTACTTTATCAAAAAAAAAAAAGAAAAAAAGAAAATTCTGAAATGTTTAAGGGTATTTGGTGAGAATATATAGCTAGGCTCCAAAACCCAAATTCAGGTACTGAGTATAAGTGGCTTTCAGAAAGACTAAGCTGCCAGTGGTTCCTTTTGTCTTCCTTCAGTGGAAGATGATGTCTTTCTGCTTTAAGTTTTAAATAGGATTAGCTGATACAGCATAAAATAATACACTTCTGAAAATCTAACTAAATTTATTACATTTTTACTCCAATGTTGTTTTGACCTACAGCATGAGAGGGGATGCTATGTCCCAGCATGTGTCATTCCCCTAAATTTTATTTCTAAAAGTACAGGATGGAAAGATACTGAAGGAAAGCTAATGGTCAATTATGCTGGGGAGGATCAGGGAAATATTTACTTACTCAAATGTAGGCAATTACTATGTCAGTTTTGATATTTCAGCACATCATCTATAGAAATTTTCAAAGAAATACAGCCCATTCTAGATGTCTTGTTTTCATCTCTTTTCAGCTGGTGTTTCCCTTTAACACTTCATACACACATAGTAACCCCCAGTAACCCCAACAATAACCCCCAGTACGTACTTTGAAGCTGTCTCCATCAACCCACTTTGTCGATGCAAAAAGCTGCTGGAAGCAGCTCTTTCTCGTGAGAGAATTTTCGTTCTCTTAAAAACTATCAACAATGTTTTATAAACTAAGAACACCTGTGGCCTTGCTACAGAATTGTTTATTATAGAGGAGGACAAATATTTTTAAGAATGAATGTTTTTAGAACTCAGCCTATCACACCAAAGTGTGGCTATATATTTGAACAGTTATTCTATGAGAGAAAAACCTATAAAAGAAACTGTAATTTATTAAATGAATCACAATCCTGCTGGAAGAGGAAAAGACTGTTTGCTCTCTCTCTCTCTCCAAGACCACGGGAAAATCAACAACACTTATTTGATCTCACCTTCAGAAAGATCTCATTCTTTATGCTAATTATTAATTAATTAGGAGGGGAGTTTAGACTTACATAGCAGATCATTTCCCAGCAGCCCTGGCTAACTGGAGAGGTCCCAGGTGAGGGGAGGCTGGCTGGTATGACCCTCATCTATAAGAATGGCAGAAGGAGGATTTGGGGAACTATAGCCCTGTCAGTCTGACCTTGGTTCTGGGGAATGACATGGAGCAGATCATCTTGAATGCAATCACATAGGACATGCAGGACAACCAGGGGATCAGGCCCAGCCAGCATGAAAGGCAGGTGACCAACCTGCTCTCCTTTGACAAGGTGACCTTCGTAGATGAAGGAAAGGCTCTGGTTATTGTCTACCTGGACTTTAAAAAAGCCTTTGAGACAATTTCCCACAGTGTTCTCCTGAAGAAACTGGCTGCTCATGGCTTGGACAGGTGTATTCTTTGCTGGCTAGAAAACTGGCTGGACAGCCAGGCTCAGAGTGGTGGTGACAGGAGTTAGATCCAGCTGGGGTCCAGTCACAACTGGTGTTTCCCAGGGCTCAGTATTGGAGCCAATCCTGTTTAATGTCTTTATCAACAGCTTGAATGAGGAGATTGAGTGAACTTTCAGTTTGCAGATGACACCAAGCTGGGTGGAAGTATTGATCTTCTGGAGGGAAGGGAGTTTCTACAGAGGGATCTGGACAAGCTGGATTGATGGACCAAAGCCAGCTGCATGAGGTTTAGCAAGATCAAGTGCCGGGTCCTGCACTTGGGTCACAACAACCTCAGGCTGCACTACAGGCTGGGGACAGGGGCTGGCAATGCTGCCCAGGGAAAGGGGACCTGGGGGTGCTGGTTGACAGCAGGTGAACATGAGCCAGCTGTGCCCAGGTGGCCAAGAAGGCCCATGGCATCCTGGCCTGGATCAGCAGTGGTGTGGCCAGCAGGACCAGGGCAGTGACCGTCCCCCTGTACTTGGCCCTGCTGAGGCCACACCTCGAATCCTGTGTTCAGTTCTGGGCCCCTCACTGCAAGAAAGACATTGAGGGGCTGGAGCGTGTCCAGAGAAGGGCAATGGAGCTGGGGAAGGGTCCGGAGCACAAGTCCTGTGGGGAGCAGCTGAGGGAGCTAGATGTGTTTAGCCTGGAGAAAAGGAGGCTCAGGGAGGATCTTATCACTACAACTCCCTGAAAGGAGGTTGTAGCTGGGAGGGAGTCAGTCTCTTCTCCCAGGTAGCAAGTGGTAGGACAGGAGGAAAAGGCTTCAAGTGGCACCAGGGCATATTTAGATTGGATATGAGGAAAAATTTCTTCCCTAAAAGGGTTCTCAAGCATTGAACCAGGCTGCCCAGGGAAGTGGCTGAGTCACCATCCCTGGAGGTATTTAAGGGACTTGTAGATGTGGTTCTCAGGAACATGATTTAGTGATGGACTTGGCAGTGCTGGGATAATAGTTGGACTTGAGGATCTTAGGGTCTTTTCCAACCTAATCAATTTTATGATTCTATGATCTGTGGTAATTGCACTGGACTTTTCACTATTTATCCTTGTTTCCAAGGAGGTTTTGCTAACAAAGAAAAATACATGAAATACTTTGCTCTAAGGTCAGAATAAATACTTTTTAAGAATTCTGAGACCATTTCTTGTATTCTCAAATAGAGAATTTTAAAAATTTGTTAATTTTCCTATACTACAGTGGAAATGCTGTAGCAAGGTAAAGTGGAACACTCTACGCTGACTAAGGAGAGATAGAGTCTACAAAGCATTTGCTGTGGGAATTGTAAAGCCTCTGAGCCTTAGCCTCACTGTCTGCAAAACAGATGTGATAGTTATCCATCTTTAAAATCTCCAGTGACTACATCTAGAGGAAAGTTTGTATTACTGAGCCTGAGCTGGCGATGTTTAAATGCAGGTAGAGTCACATCATCTGCTTTCTCTGACAAGCCTAGTGAGATGCATACTGAGATGGACACCATGGGCTCACTGAACTCAGTAGAAACACTCCCAATGTGTTAATTAGGCTTTAATTCAAGATATTAGCATGTGCTACATTTTTAAAATTGGCAGTAACACTGCTTTCTATTCATGAATTCATGTCGAGTGTTGCTTTGTTTGTCAAGGCAGTGCAGTGTTTTGTTTACAGATCAATTTTCTCAAAAGCAGTAAAAAGTGTTTGACAAAAGAAGACAATGTTCTGGTTAAAGGTGGTACACCTTTTTCAACATGTTGTTCACTGTATTTCTTTTGAAATTTTATTGCATGCATTTCTGTGTTGTCTCTAAAGGGTTGAAATCACTATTTGAAATGAAAATATGACTGATTTTTTTTTCTCTCCTATTGTATCTGATTTTGTATTTTACATTTTCAAGTGATTACTTCAACAGTGAAAATCTTCCTAACAGAAATTTCATATGTTCTGAGATATTGGCAGAGAAAGTACTCCTGTAAGCAAACAAAAGGCAAATGAAAGATTTCATGTCTTACTAAACTAAGTGAAAACATTTTTTTAGTTTAAAAATATTTTCTTTAGGATTCACTTATAAGCACCCAGTGATTTATTACTTAAAAGTAAATTAAAAGGCTTAGGAAAAGGAAATATTACTTTTAGGTACTCAAAAAGCACATCTTGATACTTGACATATGGAGCAGAATGAAATCAGCATTGTATTTAGAATTTCAGATTTAGATTTTTAAAAGTTGTATTTAGGAAGAAGTTCTGTACAGTTTCGAATTATGTGTATATACATACATTTACATGTAGTGATTTAGTTTACTTACACATGTAAAAACCTACTCTTTATTTTTGCTTACAATGACAGGCTCATGAATGACACAGGAATGAACTGCCATATCTATAATTCAGTAGCATAATAAAATCATGCATGTAATGTAATTTCCAGAATAACCTTCTTCAAGTCTTTCATTTTGCCCAAAACCTTTTACAGTCAATGCACAGCCACAGCTTGTACTCCCTAAAATGTCATACTGTTTATATTGGTTCAGAGATTGAATGGAAGATGACCTAAACTGCAAGAGGGACCAGATGCTGCAATGAGTTCTATATATGTATCATTTCTATTGCAGTCATATGTATTCAGATCTATTAGCTAGATATGGATTTCAGAATCATGACTGTGGCTCTGATATTTGGACAAAAGCCTGATTCAGTGTCTGAGCCATCATCTGGGCTAAGTCTTCCACTAATGTTGAATCTTGCAGAATGTTAATCACCAGACATTATTTTTGCAACTTTATAACATCTCTTATTTCTTCGAATACCTCAATAAATCATAATTTCAATTACATTTTCTCAGATTTTGAACTGAGAAACAAGTTATTGCATCTAGAAAATATTTTACATCACTGTTAAGGATTTGAGTTTTATTATTTTGCTTTGTTGACTAAAGAAGTAAGCATTACCTTTCTCGAAAAATAATACTAAGCTTTGAAGGCTTTTAGCAGATCAGCTTCTTTAATGAGAGAACATAAAATTGCTCATGCTCAGAAATATCTTTTCCTTTGTTAAATAATAATCAGCTATTTTCAATACTTCTTTAATATACCAGTGCCTTTTTAGTTACTAAGTTTTAAGACTTCAATACAATTTGCCTTTCAGACTGTTCTATTTATATAGCACATTCATTATTTGCCTTTAAGAAGAGGAGGAGAGATGATCACATAACTTACACCAAAAGCATCAAAATAATCATGCTTAAAATACGTAACAAAACGTATCTTAATAGATAAATATTTCTAAGGGTTCGGCAGTACAGAATTATAAGGAATTAATTACTTTTTCCTTATAAAACTCTGTGAATTCTGTAGCTTAATTCAAATTTAGAGTAGCAATTGAGAGAAGCGATTAAAGAAATCTGTATGAAAATACATATATAGTATGCAAAAATCCTCCTAGTTATATTAACACCTTCTTCCATCCCAAGCTGTGCAACAAAACTACACTAACTTCAACTAAGGACCTAAAACAATAAAGGTGAACACTGACAACAATTTCGAAGGATACTGACAGTTTTGTAATTTGGAAGTCTTCGCCTGTGCGCAATGTTTTCCGCTCGTGTTGCTCTTTCAGGAGTGCAGCTATTTACACACGGAAAAAATTAATACTACCAATTGTTCAATACTGGTAGTTTGCCTTTAAAAGTTCTCATACCTTTTCCTATAGTCTAGCTGTAGTATTTATTTATGCATATTCAATCACTGCAAATGTTGATAAAAAACAAACAACAAAGCAAGTAACATTTGAAGAATGTGTGTTTTGTTCTATATTTAGTTTATTTTAAAGTACTGTCTGAGCATCCTAGGCTATCATAGCCATCTTCAACTGGGAATCCTTTCCTATTTCAAATATTTAGCTCAGTGTTTCTAAACAGTTTCTGCTATCCCTCTCCCCTTACATCAGAGAAAACACTGCAAGCCCGAGAAAACACCAGGTAGGTGATGATTCCCTTCCTAAATGGATTTTCTTTCTCTGGTAGGTTTTTTGCATTGCCTGTTCTGCTTACAGCTGATGTAGTAAGACTCCAAAGAATAAAAAGCAGATCTTAATGTTTCTGAAGAATAAAGATACTGAAATTTTTCCTGTACTAAGAAGTAGAACTGATGAAATCTATATTCTAGGATATTTATTGACTGCTATGTTACACAGCAGGCAATATCATTCAGTCTTATTTTCCGTTAAATGCTGAAGGCAGTTCTGAACAAATGGTATAAATTAAACCAGTAGTGAATGAAATCTACATTATTTTAAAAATTAAATTGTTGGTGCTTAAAGCTCTTGTCCTCAGTTTCTCCCAATTCGATTTTTCCTAACAATTTGGATGACAAATACATTCTTCTTAAGTCTTTTAAATGGCATGGTGATGAGTCTTTGCAAAAAGTGGCTTAGGTAATCTAAATGTTACCTTACATCTTGACAGATATATGCTACAGTAATTGCTTACTTTGTGTCCAGTACATGGAAAGACTGTGAATCTCAGAAATAAAGTACTATGTAATGAATTAGCTCCAGTGATAACTACCCTTTTTATTATACAGCAGAGTAAACAGCCATTAATTTAAAACACCTAAATTGGAAATCTGAGAACCATATCACTTGCTGTAGTGGGATATATTCCTACAGAACGTGATTACTTCCATAATTCTTGAATGTATAAGAATTGCTGTGAAGCAGAACAGTCAGACATTCCCATTAAGAGACATCAACTTCTACCTCATTAAGAGAAGAAAGAATCTGTGGTCATGGAAAGAATCTACAAGTTGTTCCATTTCTAAATTAAAACCTGAAATAGTTTGAGGATAATGAGAATAAAGGTAAAGGTTTGAAAGCTTACTACTTCCTATGAAGAAGTAGCATATTCAGCATATGTTTGAAAGCGTTGAAATAGTATGACAAATACCTGTATAGCCTAAAAACTGTTGCAATTGGCCTCTGAAAAGTGGACATGTTTTTAATTGAGGGTACTTTTTTAAGCAAGGAAAGAAAGAAAACACCAAAGGAATTGAAACCTGATTCAGTATGTCTTAGAAGGGTATATGCGTTGAATGTTATTATGCATTTAAAGAGATACTCCATTTTTCAGTTCTTCAGGGTTATTCAAGAGCTTATGGTTTGGTTATCAGTAGCTACCAGTGAGTGTTTATGACATTAGATGCTAATTGGCTGAACACAGAGGAATTCCAGGGTGCACAAGTCTAAAATCTCCTTTCTCAAACTGTTTTCAGAGCACTACCAGGGTTCTGAGCTGCCCCCTGGAGACCTGTGGGGTGCTTCTTTCCTTTAGCTGCCTTATCTATGAATTTTAGGACCCTGATTTCGGAAGTCAGGATTGTGCAGTGAGAAAGAAACATCTTTCTTATATACCAGGATATCTAACTTAGGTCATTTGAGTATGATCCTGAAAAGTTTCCTGTATAGATTTGCATTACTTTTTAGAAAGGCAGAACACTAGAACAGATTTACTAAGTGAGCATTTTTCCCTTTGCAAAACTACAGCTTTACAAAACTCTTTTCCGTATTATTAGTTATTTTTTTTTATGTTTTTTCCCTTTAAATTTATGAGCATACATCACCACACAGTATATACTAGTAAGACAAAATAAAGCAAATGAACTTATATAGCCCATGTACTGTGTAGAGAAAGTCACTTTTGTTAAATTTTGCTGTAGAGTTTTGAATATCCTGAAAAAATGATAATGCCTAATTTGATAACACCTAATGCACATTAGGCAAGCTCTTTGACCAGTCAGTTTTATTAATGTGACTTGATAGCTTGGATTTGCACACTGAAGGATGCAGCTTCAGTCTTGGACTATCTGTGATGCCTCTCCTGGTTCATCTCTTACTCTACTCCTTTAGTATGCAATGCCATGCTTTAATTTAAATTCAGTATATGGTAATGGCCAGAATATAAGAGATTCGATGAAGATCATTATCAGAGACTCTAGGATGCACCCAGTCCCCTGCTAACTCCTTACTTTTCCAGTCCCGGGTCCTGACTGGGGGCTNTCTTGCTGCCCTCAGATTTTCACCTTTCAGTTTCTGTATTTGGGTTTAAAGACCCACTGGCTATAAAAGACTTTCCATTTTAATATTTTCTTATGTCATGCTTCATTTAGATGTAGTTGCATTGCTCTTATTGATGATCCCTCCCTTTTACATTTCTCAATATTCA